>APFE030139567.1:9074-56886 GCA_000404065.3 Pinus taeda
CATTGAGAAATCATGTTAGATAAATAGAGAGTATTATTGATCAAGTCAATTAAATTGCTCGTAGATAACTTGCATCTAGAAACCGCTCTCTCCGCTTTCATTAATTGGGACTGCCACTCCATGAATAGGATTTCTTTATGGGGTTCTAAAATTTTGGGCAAGTTTGCTGCCTGTCCCTCATTAGAGTCCTGCCAAGTAAGAAAATCTGTCAAAGTGTCATCAGCTTGCTCTAAATCCTTCCTGGCATCAACTGATTTGTCTATTATAGATGTTGTTATGTCGCACAGAGGTTCAACTTGGGCAATTTCATGACACAACAATCTTATTTGTGTTATTAATGCCTTGTTAATCTGCATTGCCTCTGCTTTGAACTCGGCAGGCTGGGGAAGACTCTTGAACCTCTCTACTTGAGCTGATAATTGAGCAATTTGCTCATCTTTTGTCTTTGTCATCTGTTCATTCATCGCCTTCAACTTTGATAATGCCTCTAATAATTCTTTCTGTCTCTGAATCGCTCCTGAATCGATCCTCTGTTTCTCTTCATGTAACTGTTTGTTGAGCTGGTTATTTAACTGTTGCTGCGTGGACAGTTGTTGTTGTAGTTGTTCTGACTTTTGTTGTTCCTCCGATAGCTGTGCTTGTAGTGAAGCGATCACTTGATCCTTTTCTTTCAACAAATTTCTTACCTCCGATGCCTTATCCATGGTGGTTGCCGAATAGGCACCAGCATATTGAGATAACTTTGTCAGGCCATCGGAGGGATCGAATTCTTCCCTCCATACCACATTGGTTGTTATTGTTTGTTCAGGGAACAGAGAAGGTTGATCAATCCTTCTCCATTTCCACTGTCGCTTTATTATAGCCTTGTGTTTTGGGCTATAGAAAACATCCAGTGGAGGAATGTCCTCCACCTACAAAATAATTTGATCGGAAGGATTCTTCGGAATTATTTCTGCTACTGTAGTTGGGGGTAGACCGCTGATTCCTTTGCTTGGAACCTCCTTTGATGCTGTATCTTTTGTATCGGCAGCTTTGGATGTTTCGGTGTCCATTGAGCTCTCAAGATTGCTTATAATTGTATTAAATTTTTGCCATTCCTTGAGCAATCTTGGGTCCATTTGAGTATCAACACTCACCTCCTTGCTGCTCTACTCCTGCTTCTTTTTCTGTTCCTCCTCCCGTATTCTCTGTGCCTCTTCCTGTTCTAACCTCCGGAGTTCCTCCTGCTCTCTTCTTTGGACTTCTTCATAGATTTTGGATGTAGCAAGAGGTTCGCTGGTAAGTTGCTGCTCAGGCTCGCTTGATTGTATCATCGGGGCAATAGCTAACAAATCTAGAGGTAGAGTTTGCAACCTCGGCTCTCTAAGTTTATTAAATTCTACTAACTCGTCATCATGGTATCTCATTCTAGCTAGCTGCTGCACCTGGAATATTGACTCAGCTGAGGAGAACAAGTCATCAAACTCATCTTCCTTATGTTAAAATTTAGTGAGTTTGGCCTGGTCTAGGGCATTATAGATGGCTTTCTTCGGGTCGAAACGTCTATTAGGCAGAGTGGCGAGACTTAGGATGTTAATTTTTTCTGCCTCTTTCTCTGCATGCTTATAATCATGCAGAGTATAGACGCCACATCTTAGAGGAAAAGGAGGCCAAACTTGCTTCTTCGAATTTCTAAGAGTTTTTGTGGCTGATGCAGTTGTAAGCTGATATGATATTTCGCGAGCTAATAGCTTGTCTGGTATGTACAAGGGGAGGACATGAGGCCTGGCCTGACTGCCAAAAACTCTTACATAAGAGAATTTTTCTTCTCCAAACCAGGTTCCTAAGGCTTTCAAGTCAATTTCTGCCTGAGAGGAGATCTTAGGGGCAGGTTTATCAAAAATTGCATAATAAATAGGTAGCATGAATCCATTGCAGACTTGGTATAAATGATGTTTATAATGAGCTTTCCATAATTTCTGGTGGTAGATATGAATAGGCATAGGGTCCTATGGAGTCCATCTCCACCCTAACACAGGAAACTCAGAATTAAAACAGAGGGTATCCAAAATATAGGCACTAAAGTAAAATGGAGGGATGAACCTATCAGTAACACGGGATTTGTTTCTGAATTCAAGAATAGTTGTAGCCAACTTATCGGATAATATAGTCCCCCAATCCATGATTTCACTATTACATGCTACTTCCATCAAAGGTACGATCTCTAGGGAAAATTTTGAAGAATCATGAAATCCCCATAATTGACACATCATGACTCCAACATAACAATAAGGAGAGCATAAGGAGTCGACGGAGTACTTACCCGAAGACTCATGTTTGTGTTCCGCCAGGTTCTGTCTCCATTCTCGTATAGGCTCTGACTCAGTTTAATTTTCATCTCGAAACTTCTCCATAAATGCTTTATTATACTTCTTCTCTGGCTCGGGCAAATGGTACATTTGTCTGAAATCATTGGGCTGAAATGAACCGAATACTCTCCCATCAACAGTGCAAAATGTTCTATCCATAATTGGAATTTCTTCAATTGCCCATCTCACCACATCCTTATACGGAAGAATTTTCTCTCGAGCTGCTATCCTGTGTAAGTAGGAATCAACCAAATCTTTTAAAGTAGCATCAAATTTCCGGCTTGAACCTACTGTAGCTCATACCGATGTTTGCTGAGGTTCCTCGACTTCAACCAGGTTGTAAATATTTTGCCAAGAAGTGCTGCCAAGGCCGAGACATGTGGTATCTAAGATTAATCCCTTTTTGCTTGGTCCCGGATCAGTGGCATGTTTTCCTATTACCATAGAAGCTGAAGTCATTCTAGACTTCTTAGATTTCTTCCCCATTTGGTATGAAATCGTTACTGCGGAAAAACTCTGCACAAGAGAAAAATGAACGTAAATGGCGAAAACCAAGTATGGAGGAATTGTGTCAATCAATGAATAATGGCAGATTTATCATAAGGCTCCCGCGGATACAATCTCTGAAGGGATTTAGGCATAACTGCTCATTAATTGGCCGTTTAAACTTGTCAATCATTTAAATTCTCATTATATCCTTTACTTGCTGAATAATTGTTTAAGCATGGATTTGATTTTTTGGTGGTTGGACACAAGCGAATCACTATCAGGAAGATAAAAGGCTTTCAATGATAATTAATATAATATAATGAAATCATATCAATCCTTTTCGAAAGTTGCGTTTGGGTTCATCGCAATTGGCGATCGGAGGAAGCCTTGGGCAATCTTATTTAAGCTTTTTGGAATCCCCGATCGCCGATAGCGATATCGCTTGACTTGCATCGGGAGTTTTAAGGAGGAGAGTTCATTATATTCATATCGCATCCCCCGATTGCCGATTGCGATATCGCATCGGAACAAGGGGAGGGGCCTTTTATTATTTGTTTTCCCGATAATCGTTGGCTACTCGCTCTTATTGCATCGGGGAGAATCAATGGGTCATGGTTATGCATCCTTTGTTGTTGCGATATGCGATCTTGCGATCGCTTTATCGCAACAATAAAGAATTATTCATTTTATTTTTAAGACCAATTATTTCAAAAAAGGTTTTAAAATGTTTTGTTTGTTTCCGAACCTTTAGAAGAGTGATGGAGTAATACCAATTTAATCTAAAAGGGACCAATTTCATATTATAATTTTCTAAAGTAAGATTTTATGAAATGGGGGGTTGTTGTATAGCACAACAATTGGTGATTCGCTGGAAGAAACAGTTATCTCTGAAAAAGTTATTGGAATATTTAAACTTTCTTTACATAGATATCTTATCGAAAAGGAAATTTCTAATATAAATAAGTATACACACATTCTGAATATAATAAAGGCATGTTTTTTGCTAATTTTTTCTCTTGTTAAAACTAAATACATTCTATGTTTTAAATTGGCCTTTATTGGTTGATAATGATAAAACAAAACACCTTTCCAACTTAACCTTTTTAATTGACTCCTTTGTCACAGGTAGAGCCTCTGCTACCAGCAAACGTTCATAGTTTCGACAGGGATACCTTTTAACCATTTGATTGTTCACGACCCCTCCAATCTCAGAGTATGATTAAAAGAATGAATTCAAAACATGTTTTCATATTTTGTATTTCTTTTCTTCTCCATTTTTTGTAAGATAAAAAGTCATTGTCTTGGTTTGGTTGCTAGTTGATTTGACAATGCCATTCACTGGTTGTAATCTAATCGAACAAGCTAGCTCGTGATGAGACCCCTTGTCTTATGCTTATAAGCCATTACCCTATTTTGGTATGCAGTGTTGGTAATGTCGGTTAGACTATTTCACAATGATCATGGTAAGTAGGCTTGTGATAAGACCCCTTATCTTTATGTCAGATATTTTAGAATTACACTCTGAGTAATCATAAACTTGGATGAATGGGATGGACAATTTTCTCCTTAAGAGAAAATGGATGACAAGGTAAGAGTTGAGGATGCTAAGATTACATCAGTCTCTGTTTTGATATTGGTAACCTTTGTGGCTAGTTTAAAAACATTAAAATGATTTACAGTAGTTTTAAATTTTGAGAGGATTTTCACAAAAATAAAATGGGGTTTTCAGAATGTTAATATACCTAATTTCCTAGAAATTGTCCCTTTTGTTTAAGATTTCTATTTTACAAAAGTAAATATTAAAAGTACTTCTTCCGAGAAACATTTCAATATAGAAAAGGCCAATAGAATCTATTTTACAAATTTATTTCCTAATGGTCCTAAAAATTGCAAATCCTACTGAATTTAAAAGAGAAGGGGTTACCCCCTCAATTGAAGAATTTCTTTAAGATGAGGACATTAACAGGAAGAGAGTCCCTCTTTCTTGATAGATCTTGTAATATGAATGTCGAATGGCCTACCTTCCCGCTGATCTGAAATGGTCCAAGCTACATCTTTTGGAATTTGGTGTGGTTACCTTTATCCTCATGTGCTTTGTCCCATTTTAGAACTAGATCACCAACCTACAACTGTTTAGAACTAGACGAAGCTGAATCAAATGATAACTTGATTATCTGTTGATGTTTATCATGAGTAATTTTGGCTTTTTCTCTCTCTTCTTCTAATTTTAAAATTTGATCATGTCTGAGTTGGATAGAAGAAGAGGTTCTTTCTTCAATAAACTGAACTAGGGCTAAAGAAGGAAGCGCTAGATTAGTCGGTAGTACTTCTTCTTTCCCATATACAAGGTTGAATGGAGAAGTACCTATAGAGGCCTTCTGCGTTATTCTATCAGCCCATAGTGCGAATATTAAAGACTTGTGCCAATTTTTATGATTTTGTTCGATAGTTCGCTTAATGATTTTGAGTAGATTTTTATTGGTAGATTATGCCAGACCATTACCCTGGGGATAGTAATTTGCAGAATATTTCAATTTAAATCCTCTTTTGATAGCAAACTCAAACATGGCATTTCCAGAGAAATAAGATGCATTATAAAAAACAAGAGCATTTGGGACACCAAACCTGGTAATGATGAACTGGTCTATGAATTCTATAATTCCTTCAGAGTTTGTTGTCTTTAATGGAATTGCTTCATCCCACTTAGTAAAGTAATCAGTAGCAGTAAGGATATACTTATGTTGTTTGGAGGATTTTGGAGTTATCTCCCCAATGAAGTCTAGTCCACATTGTTCAAAAGGTTGATCGATATTAACTGGTTGCAAAGCAAAAGCTGGTTTCCTTTGCCTTCCACTGGAGACTTGACAACTTCGGCATTTCCTTACATACTCATGGGTATCTCTAAATAAGGTGGGCCAGTAATATCCAGCATGGATGATTTTATGAGTTGTTGTGTCAGCTCCAAAATTTCCTCCATTTGGTCCATCATGTAGCTCCTGCAAAACCTTTTGTGCTTTAGGTTTCTCCAGGCATCTTAATAAAACTGAATCATAGTTTTGCCTAAAAAGCACATTATCAATGATAATGAAGTTTTTTGACTTTTATCTAATAGCCCGTTTGTTTTTATAAGAAAGATTAGGAGGTGCATGCCCATTTTTCAAATAAAAGATTAAATCTGTATATTGAGATTAAAAATTGGTAATACTTATCTGGTTGATTTCTTCAATATGATCTGTATCACCTGATTCCGGAATTTTGGATGCTCCTGCTAATAACCTGCAAAAACCTTGGCCTCTTACAATCTTTGCTGGCTTGATTTCCAAGTCATATTCTTGAAGTGTTGTAACCCAATTTGCCCTTTTTTCACCTATTTCTCTTTGGATCAGTAATTGCCTTACTGCAGAAAAAGGAACTATTACTTTTGTATGGCCTTTTAGAAGGAAGGGTCGGTAGTGTTTAATGGCTTTATACACAGCAAAGGCTTGTTTTTCAACTTCGGAGTAATTTAGTTCTGCACTGTGAAAATTTGAACTAAAGAATGAAATCGGTGCTTCCAAGTCGTGATCATTGATCTGAGTAAGTACCACTGCATAAGATGAATCAGACGCGATAGTGTACAATGTGAAATGATTAGAAAAATTAGGAGTGTTTAAAGTGGGGGCATTGATTATTGATTGTTTGATTAAATCAAATGCTTCTTTTTCCACAGGACCCCATCTAAACACTGAATTTTTCTTAATCATGGTTTGTAATGGTAGAATGATATGAGAAAAATCGGGAACAAATCTTTTAACAAAGTTGATCTGACCTAAAAATGACTGCATAGATTTTTTGTTATGAGGAAATGGGATTTCAGAAATTTCTTTAATCCTTTCGGGATCAATATAAATACCATCTTTGGAAACGATAAAGCCCAAGATCTTTCCTTGATTTAGAGAAGAAGGATTTTTGGGATTAAGTGAAATACCATACCTTCTACAGCGTTCAAAGATTTGATTCAAATCATGTAAATGGTTGGATCTCTTTTTAGAAAATATAGTAATATCATCTAAATAGATGACTACTGTTTTGTTGATCAATCCTTTGAAGGCTATATCCATCGCTCTTTGGAATGTAGCTCCTGCGTTAATAAGTCCAAAAGGCATTTCCTGATAGGCGTAAGTTCCCCATTTTGTTCTGAAATTAGTTTTGAGTCTGTCATCAGGATGGACCAGAACTTGGTTGTACCCTGAAAAACCATCTAGAAAGGACATTAGCTCAGAACCTGCTACTGAATGGAGTATTTGCTCCATGGTAGGTAATGGGAAATTATCTTCCTGACTTGCCTTATTCAGATTTCTGAAATCTATACAAATCCTGATGTCACCATTTTTCTTCCTAACAGGGACCATGTTGGAGACCCAGTTTGAGTGCCGAACAGGAAAAATAATCTTTGCTTTTAAGAGTTTATTGAGTTCTAATTTTATCTGACTCTCTAAGTTTGGATATATTTTCCTCAATTTTTGTTGAACTGGTTTTTGTTCAGGTAGCATTGGAATGGTATGCTGTATGATTGATGTATCATATGTTTTTAAATCATCATACTTCCAAGCGAAGACATGTTTATTTTTCCTTAATAATCTAATAAATGTTGTTCTTTCCTGTTCAGAAAGTCATAATCCTAAATTGATATTTTGAGGGTTCTGCTCAGTACCAAAATTTATCAATTCAAATCTTAGGGTAGAACTTTGGAGTTTTGAATTGGTTACCTGTTTGAACCTGTCTTTAATGTCGTAGAGATCTTCAAGTTTAACCACAGGTCTTGGTATTGAGTTTTCCTCATTCTTTTCTTTCATCTGAAGATCATAATCACTTTCATCAATGATCTCATCGTTGTAGGATTTGTCGGAAGTTAAGAAATGTAGAATGTCTTCATCGTGGTTGAACACTCGCCAATTGGTGATATTGTCAGGAATTGATGGCCTAAAGATCAACTCTACTGAAAATCTATCCAGGCTATAATCTTCAGAAGGCAAGAGTTTAGAAGCAACATTGGCCAACAGGTCAACTGATGCATTCTGGGATCTGGGAATAGGTGAAATATTGAATGCTAAGAAATGAGATAAAAGTTCCTGGACTAAAGACTGATAGTGTTTGAGGTGATTAGAGAGACAATGGATTGTATTTCAAACTTGTTTTATGACAATCTTTGAATCACCAAACACTTTTAAATATTGAACTTTTAGGCCAATAGCTTTGTATAATCCTTGCACCAAGGCCTCATATTCAGCTGTATTATTCGTGCATTCAAATTCTAATCTAGAAAGCATTGTTTTTTCTCCCTCAGGGCTGACTAAAATACACCCTGCTCCTGATCCTTCACTAGATTTTGAACCGTCAAAATATAAAGACCAAAATAAAGAATTATCAACATTTTTATTTACAGAATTCTTAGTAACATTAACACATCTTGATCTATCAGTTTATGAGAAATTTTCGATTTGTGATGTGAAATTGTTTATCGAGAAAGGAGATGGTTGGGTAATATAATTACCAAAGAATGATTCAGAACAATAGTTTCCCAAAATGTTATTGTTAAATGCAATTGGTTGATTCTCCTATTCGAACTCTATGACAGTATGGGTCATGTGTTTCTCCCGATTGATTTTTATTTGATTTGGCTTTCCCTTATAAAGCAGCCACATATGGGACTAATCGGTAGAAATATACCCATGGAGCTTTTCAGACCAATCCCTGCTCAAGATTAAACCATAAAACTCAGGTATATCAGCGATTAAGATATCAATTCTTTGAACCACTCGTGGATCAGCCAATAACCTGATAGTAACAGAGTTTATTTCCCCTAAGACCTGGACTTTGGTTCTATCTAACTGCACAATGTGAATTGAGGACTTTTGGGGTTCTATGTTTAGTTTAGAACAAACTGAAGTTGGCATTATATTGGATGATGCCCTAGAGTCAATCAAGCAGTTATGTAGATTTCGATTGTAGATTTCATACGTTAAGAGGAAAGGAGGGGTATGGGAATTTGATCTGTCTCCAATTAGAATCGTATTAGTAGCCTCAACTCTACCAGAAGGTGGTTGTCCTGAATCACTTGCAGCTTTAGTACTGGGAAGAGGCGAAGAAGGAATTGCATTAAGTTCTTTGAGAAGCAATTTTTGTTGATGTTTTAATTTGTTGAGTTCAAACATGGTGATGTTTGCCTTAGTCTTTTTCATATCATCAACAATATTGTAATCCATTGAATCCGATACTACCAACGTCTTAGATGATGAAGGTATATTGGAGGATGATGGTTGATTTTGAGGTACTGTTGCAGTTGGCTTCCTTGTGGGTACCTTTTCCTTTGTAGTATTGGTACCTGCACTCCTTTTCTTTGAACTTTCCTGTACAGGTTCAGGGGCACTTTTTCTCCTGGTAGTCACAGGAAAGGCTTCTTGTTCAGTTTCGGTATCGGAGTTAGGCAATATGAAGTCCCACATTCCATGGCATTCAATGACTTCCTTTTCTTCGAATTCATCAAATGGTGCAATTGTTTCTTCTTCTTCTTCTTCCTCAAGATCTGAATCTGCATTAGATATAACATTTGGAGGTTTTGACTCAGGTTTCTTAAAATTCCTATAAGGTTTCTTTGTTGAGGTTTCTGCTACTTGCTTTTTAATTTCAACCATTTCATTTGACATTGTTTTGAGGACCTATTGAAGGCCCTGCATATCGTATGGATATTTGGTGATTTTCTTCTTTGAATCATCCTTGAAAGACACTTTTTTGGATTTCCTTTCCTCGAGAGCAGCTTTCTTTTCCAAAGCAATTATACGTTTTTCGACAGCGAGGGCTTCTTTCATGTTTTCGACCAATGTAGGTTTTCCAGCCCTATCTACAAAAATGGCTATATTTGAAGGTAAGGCTATAATGTACCACTCGCTTCTAATTTGTTCACTTGGCTTGGAATCGGTAGGGATTTTATTTAAGAGTTTATTAAATCGGGAGTTAAACTCCTTAATTGGTTCTCTAGATTCAATCCTTAGATTCGAAAGGTCATTAGTGAGTGTGGCCAAGGATCTATCATCGCCGTAATTGGTAAGAAATTGTTCCTGAAAGGTATTCCAACTGGTAATGGATCCAAAGGGCAAGGAAAAATACCAAGACCCAGCTGATCCTTATAATGTGTAGGGGAAAAGTCTAACTACAACATCTTCTTCTGTTACTCCCTTCAGATTAACTAACAACATGAAATTATTTATGTTTTCCTCAGTTAATGTTCCAGCATCTGGATTAAACTTTCGTAACCATTTCTCAGGATAATCAAGTAATGGATGTAATGGTGTAGGCATAGTGACTGCACCAAGACTTCTCCATGGGTTCTGAGCCATTTTGGAAGTACCAACGGTTGCCTATGGTGTTCCAGGTGTTTGGGGAGGAGGTGGAAATGAAGACTGAAAAGATTGTGATGTTGAAGGTGAAGACCCCTGGTGAACAATAATATGTAATGGTGACGTGGGTGTTTGACTTCGCATTGGAGATGATGAGATGGAAGATGATGGAGAAAAGGTCTCACTACCAGAACCTTCAGTGTTCTTTTCAATCCTTTTCCTTTGGAGTAAAGGCAACTCAAGTGGTTCAATACCGAGTTTTTCGCTTTGAAGTCTGGTGAGATGATGAGGTAGGCAGAATGGCGAAGTCTCACCGCCTTGAGATACTTCAGATCTCGGAGGTGAAATGGAGAAGCCTTGAAGTTTCTGGATGATAGACTGAACTTGAGGGGACTCCGGACTTAGAAGTTCTGAAGTATGATGTGGTTGAGCAGTGGTAGTTGATCCTTCTTCTTCTCGTCTGGACACTGGTATTTCAGAGTGCAAACGAGAGGTCCGAGGAGAGGTGGAGGGTGCTTTACTCTGTGAATGGTCTGTAGGTTGTGATTTAATCGCCATTCATAGCAGATTCCCTCCTTCTAGTGCCAGAAATGTTGATGCCCCGAAAATCGTTACATCAACATCGGGGATAACTACCCAGTCCGGACCTTAATACAACTCCTTTTCCGTTTGGGATGGTGGCTCCGACTGGATATAATGGGACCAATTTCCCAGTAATGAATAAAAGGGGGTGGATGTATGATTGGTTTTCTAATAAGTGATAATAAATGGAGGACTTATTCTATGAGTGAAAACATAAATGACTATTTTATCTCGGGAACCTTCTATTCTTAAGTGCAACGTTTAATGATCTGCGTTTGCTGATAGGCATATAGATGACACTATTCAATAAACAAAGACATTCACTTAAATGATAATTGCTTCGTTCAAATAGTTGAACGAAGTAATTGATAAAACAATATTACACTTCTCTTTTTATATTACTGATACATGCATGATTGAGAGAATAGCAAACTATAAACATCCAATAGTGGAAAGTATAAATTTTACTGTTAAAACACATTCACATATTCAATAATAGCAAAAATGACCAAACAACAATTCACATAAAAGGAATAAATTCAGACATAGATAATAGTACCATATGAGTTGCGAATTATTCCCTACGCCAATCACAATTTGAATTCCTTCTTCCGATTCAGAAATACTTTTAGATAAAGGAAATAGTGCACATTCATATCAAAGCTTCGTTATCAAAATTTGGAAAGATTGGTCCAGTTTTCATAAAAGAATATGCCTGAAGTACAGTAGTGCAACTTCAGGCTTAAGTCATTTACAAAAACTTACGAACCTTTCTAAATACATGAAAGGGTCTATAAATACTAAACTAAGCTAACAAACTACAAAATTAAAATGCTGCTAAATTGGTATAATCTGATCTTGAACATCTCTCCCACAGTGATCTGGTAATCGACAGCAATGATTCATCATTCTAGCTGTTTGCCCTTTGTCCTGAGTTGGCATATTGCCAGCATTGGCTCCACTTCTTGAGGGCAGCTGAGATGAGAATTGATTTGAGCAGCATAGGTGGCATCATGTATATCAGGAATGATGCACTGGATTGCATCCGTTAGACATTTGAGGGCGGCTCTCTAGCTGTATGGTTTTACTAGGAACAACCAATAGGTGTCCCAAGTTAAACTTTTAATTCCTGAGATCAATCTTCCATTCTTTTCTAGCTCTTGGTTTCATGACTACTCCAATTTCTTTGCTGATAATAGTTTACCTGGTGTACATTGAGAAATCATGTTAGATAAATAGAGAGTATTATTGATCAAGTCAATTAAATTGTTCGTAGATAACTTGCATCTAGAAACCACTCTCTCTGCTTTCATTAATTGGGACTGCCACTCCATGAATATGATTTCTTTATGGGATTCTAAAATTTTGGGCAAGTTTGCTGCCTGTCCCTCATTAGAGTCCTGCCAAGTAAGAAAATTTGTCAAAGTGTCGTCGGATTGCTCTAAATCCTGCCTGGCATCAACTGATTTGTCTATTATAGATGTTGTTATGTCGCACAGAGGTTCAACTTGGGCAATTTCATGACACAACAATCTTATTTGTGTTATTAATGCCTTGTTAATCTACATTTCCTCTGCTTTGAACTCGGCAGGCTGGGGAAGAATCTTGAACCTCTCTACTTGAGATGATAATTGAGCAATCTGCTCATCTTTTGTCTTTACCATCTGTTCATTCATCGCCTTCAACTTTGATAATGCCTCTGATAATTCTTTTTGTCTCTGAATCGCTCCTGAATCGATCCTTTGTTTCTCTTCATGCAACTGTTTGTCGAGCTGGTTATTTAACTGTTGCTTCGTGGACAGTTGTTGTTGTAGTTGTTCAAACTTCTATTATTCCTTCAATAGCTGTGCTTGTAGTGAAGCAATCACTTGATCCTTTTCTTTCAACAAATTGCTTACCTCTGATGCCTTATCCATGGTGGTTGCTGAATAGGCACCAGCATATTGAGATAACTTTGTCAGGTCATCAGAGGGGTCGAATTCTTCCCTCCATACCACATTGGTTGTTATTGTTTGTTCAGGGAACAGAGAATGTTGATCAATCCTTCTCCTTTTCCACTGTCGCTTTATTATAGCCCTATGTTTTGGGCTATGGAAAACATCCAGTGGAGGAATGTCCTCCACCTACAAAATAATTTGATTGGAAGGATTCTTCGAAATTATTTCTACTACTGTAGTTGGGGATAGACCACTGGTTCCTTTTCTTGGAACCTCCTTTGATGTTGTATCTTGTGTATCGGCAGCTTTCGATGTTTCAGCGTCCATTGAGCTTTCAAGATTGCTTATAATTGTATTAAATTGTTGCCATTCCTTGAGTAATCTTGGGTCCATTTGAGTATCGACACTCACCTCCTTGCTGCTCTGTTTCTGCTGCATTTTCTGCTCCTCCTCCCGTATTCTCTCCTGTTCTTTCTTTTCTGCTTCCTCTCTGTCTTTCCTCTATGATTCCTCTTGTTCTTTCCTCTTTGCCTCTTCTTGTTCTAGCCTCCAGAGTTCCTCCTGCTCTCTTCTTTGGACTTCTTCATAGATTTCAGATGTAGCAGGAGGTTCGCTGGTAAGCTGCTACTCAGGCTCGCTTGCTTGTATCATTGGGGTAGTAGCTAACAAATCTAGAGGAAAAGTTTGCAAGCTCTGCACTCTAAGTTTATTATATTCTACTAACCCGTCATCATGGTATCTCATTCTAGCTAGCTGCTGCACCTGGAATATTGACTTGGGTGAGGAGAACAGGTCATCAAACTCATCTTCCTTATGTTCAAATTTGGTGAGTTTGGCCTGGTCTAGGACATTCTAGATGACTTTCTTCGGGTCGAAACGTCTATTAGGAAGAGTGGCGAGACTTAGGATGTTAATTTTTTCTGCCTCTTTCTCTACATGTTTATAATCATGCAGAGTATAGACGCCACATCTTAGAGGAAAAGGAGGCCAAACTTGCTTCTTTGAATTTCTGAGAGTTTTTGTGGCTGATGCAGTTGTAAGTTGATATGCTATTTCGCGAGCTAATAGCTTGTCTGGTATGTACAAGGGGAGGACATGAGGCCTAGCCTAACTTCCAAAAACTCTTATATAAGTGAATTTTTCTTCTCCAAACTAGGTTCCTAAGGCTGTCAAGTCAATCTCTTCCTGAGAGGAGATCTTAGGGACAGGTTTATCAAAAATTGCATAGTAAATAGGTAGCATGAATCCATTGCAGACTTGGTATAAATGATGTTTATAATGAGCTTTCCATAATTTATGGTGGTAGATATGAATAGGCATAGGGTCCTATGGAGTCCATCTCCACCCTAACACAGGAAACTCGGAATTAAAACAGAGGGTATCCAAAATATAGGCACTAAAGTAAAATGGAGGGATGAACCTATCAGTAACACGGGATTTGTTTATGAATTCAAAAATAGCTGTAGCCAACTTATCCGATAATATAGTCCCCCAATCCATGATTTCACTATTACATGCTACTTCCATCAAAGGTACCATCTCTATGGAAAATTTTGAAGAATCATGCAATCCCCATAATCGACACATCATGACTCCAGCATAACAATAAGGAGAGCATAAGGAGTCGACGGAGTACTTACCTGAAGACTCATGTTTGTGTTTTGCCAGGTTCTGTCTCCATTCTCATATAGGCTTTGATTCAGTTTCATTCTCATCTCGAAACTTCTCCAGAAATGCTTTATTATAATTCTTCTCTGGCTCGGGAAAATGGTACATTTGTCTGAAATCATTGGGCTGAAATGAACCGAATACTCTCCCATCAACAATGCAGAATGTTATGTCCGTAATTGGAATTTCTTCAATTGCCCATCTCACCACATCCGTATACGAAAGAATTTGCTCTCGAGCTGCTATCCTGTGTAAGTAGGAATCAACCAAATCTTTTAAAGTAGCATCAAATTTCCAGCTTGAACCTGCTATAGCTCGTACCGATGTTTGCTGAGGTTCCTTGGCTTCAACCAGGTTGTAAATATTTTGCCAAGTAGTGCTGCCAAGGCCGAGACATGTGGTATCTGAGATTAATCCCCTTTTGCTTGGTCCCGGATCGGTGGCATGTTATCCTGTTACCATAGAAGTTGAAGTCTTTCTAGACTTCTTAGATTTCTTCCCCATTTGGTCTGAAATCGTTACTGTGGAAAAACTCTGCACAAGAGAAAAATGAACGTAATGCGGAGAATAGATGGTGAAAACCAAGTATGGAGGAATTGTGTCAATCAATGACTAATGGCAGATTTATCATAAGGCTCCCGCGGATACAATCTCTGAAGGGATTTAGGCATAACTGCTCATTAATTGGCCGTTTAAACCTGTCAATCATTTAAATGCTCATTATATCCTTTACTTGCCGAATAATTATTTAAGCGTGGATTTGATTTTTTGGCAGTTGGACGCAAGCGAATCACTATCGGGAAGAGAAAAGGATTTCAATTATAATTAATATAATATAACGAAATCATATCAATCCTTTTCGAAATTCGCGTTTGGGTTCATCGCAATCAGCGATCGGAGGAAGCCTTGGGCAATCTTATTTAAGTTTTTTGGAATCCCTGATCGCCGTTAGCGATATTGCTTGACTTGCATTGGGAGTTTTAAGGAGGAGAGTTCATTATATTCATATTGCATTCCCCGATTGCCGATTGCAATATCGCATCGGAACAAGGGGAGGGGCCTTTTATTATTTGTTTTCCCGATAACCATTGGCTACTCGCTCTTATCGCATCGGGGAGAATCAATGGATCATGGTTATGCATCCTTTGTTGTTGCAATATGCGATCTTACGATCGCTTTATTGCAACAATAAAGAATTATTCGTTTTATTTTTAAGACCGATTATTTCAAAAAAGGTTTTAAAATGTTTTGTTTGTTTCTGAACCTTTAGAAGAGTGATGGATTAATACCAATTTAATCTAAAAGGGACCCATTTCATATTATAATTTTCTAAAGTAAGATTTTATGAAATGGGGGGTTTTTCTATAGCACAACAAGTAGGAAGAAGCCTAAATTAGTGATAATGGCTATATGTATTAGGAAAAGTGCAATTGCATGAAAGGGTGTGTATTATTCATAGTGCATGTTTCCAGTGACAAAGGTAAGGATGCTGAGGATGCTAAATTCTTCAAGCTTGATATATGGTTTTGCAATAGTTTCATGATGTATTTCCAACAGAGATTTCAGAGTTGCCTCCTCAAAGGGAAGTATATTTCTCTATTGAGTTGGTACCAGGAGCACCTCCAACATCAAAGGAACCTTATAGGATGAGCACTCAAGAGTTAGTGGAACTGAAGATGCAGTTTAAGGAAATGCTTGACAAGGGATACATAAGGCCAAGTGTATCACCTTGGGGTGCACCAGTATTGTTTGTGAAGAAGAAGGATGGTAATCTTAGGTTGTGTATTGATTACAGGAAGTTGAACAATGTGAAAATAAAGAACATGTAATATCCATTGTCAAGGATCAATGATTTATTTGATCAGTTGAAGGGAGAAATTTTTTTATCGAATATTGATTTGAGATTAGGAGATCATTAGGTATGTATCAAAGAAGAAGATATTTACAATACTTCTTTCCTTACAAGGTATGGGAATTATGATTTTTTTGTGGTTCATTTTGGTTTGACTAATGCTTCAACTACTTTCATATGTTTGATGAAAGGTGTGTTTTATCCTCATCTAGACAAGTTTATGATATTATTCATTGATGATATATTGATATATTCAAATAATAAGGAAGATCATGCAGAACGCCTAGAAACAATGTTGATATTGTTGAGAGAGCATCAATTGTATGCCAAGCTTAGTAAATGAAATTTCTTTTAGAAAAAAGTTCATGACTTGGGACATGTTGTTTCCAAGGAAAGTTTAGCAATGGAACCGAAAAATATCAAAGCTATTATGGAATGGGAAGCTCCTAGGAATGTGGATGAGGTCATATCATTCTTGGGATTAATTGGTTATTATAGGTAGTTCATCAGGAAATTCTCATGGATTTGCTATCCTATTACATATTTGTAGTGAAAAAGAAAGAAGTTTGAGTGGACTAAAGAGTGTACAACTAGTTTTGAGTAGTTGAAGCAGTTTCTTACAAATGCTCCAGTTCTAAATATTACATATCCAGATAAAGAGCTCATGGTGTGTAAAGATGCTCACAAGAGAGGATTTGGTGGGGTCATAATGTAGGGGGGACAGGTGATATGCTATGAGTCAAGGGAACTGAATGAGTATGAGAAAAATTATGTGACTCACGATCTTGAGTTGTCAATGATTTCATGCATTGAAGATGTGGAGGCACTATCTTCTTGTCATGAGTTTTTTTTATGAGTGATCATAGTGAGATGAGATACTTGTTTGACCAACCTAATCTGAATTCCATACGATCTAGATGGTTGGCCACACTCAGTGAGTTTGACTTCGAGATCAGTTATATTAAGGGTAAAGATAATAGGGTTGCAGATGGTATTAGCATAAGAGTGTAGTTAAATCACATCGCAACTATGAGTTCATATGGGACGGACTTACAGGAGTGGATCTTGCAGGCAAGACAATAGGATGATAAATACAAGTGGCTTAAGCACATTTTATAACAACAAAGTACATGTGATTAGGATGTGGATTATCATCTCACGATAGATGGTTTGGTGAGATTTAAGGACATGATCTATGTGTCGGACAACAGTGAACTCGAGAAGATTATCTTTATGGAGTTTCATGTTTATTCGTATTCAAGTCACTCAGTATATCATATGACTTTAACAATTGTAAAGAAGGTTTACTATTGGTCGAACTTGAAAAAGGAAGTGGCTGAGTTTGTGTCTAGATGTTTGGATTTTCAACAAGGAAGAGTGCAATAATTCAGGTGTTTTATTGAAGCTGATTCTGATTCCAAAGTGGGAATGGGAGGTCAATTCTATGGATTTCACCACATGTTTGCCAAAGAAATCTAGATGGCATGATTCCATCATGTTTGTGGTTGACAGGTTGACCAAGGTAGCTCATATCATTCTAGTAAATTCTACTAATTCAGCTAGTGAGGTAGCTTAGGTCTTCATCAGGGAGATGGTGAGGTTTCATGGTGTTCCAAAGAAGATTGTATCCAATAAAGATGCCAAGTTCACTTCCATGCTTTGGAAGGATTTTTTTGAAGTTTTGGGGATAAAATAGGATTTTTGTATAGCTTATCATCCATGGAATGATGGACAAGTAGAGAGGGTTAACAGGATTGTTGATGACATGTTGAGGATGTACATCACGCATCAACAACAGAAGTGGGAAGAGTATCTTACACTGGTAGAGTTTGCATATAACAATGGGTATCTAGAGTCCTTGAATATGAGTATGTTTGAGTCTCTTTAGGGGCTAAGTTGTAATACTTCCATTAGTTGGAGAGATCCAGTGAATAGCATACTAATTGGAACATACATGTTGGCAGAGATGGAACAAGAAACACAAGTTATCAAGAAGAATCTAAAGGTAGCACATGACAGACATAGGAGTTATGCATATAAGCACAAAGCATTTAAGAAGTTTCAAGTTGGGGAGAGTATGTACTTTCATGTCAAGCCCAAGAAGATCTCCTTGAGGATTGGAACATGTGCCAAGTTGGCACCTCAATATTGTGGGCCTTTTGAGATCCTTAAGAGGATTAGACTAGTGGCCTACAGACTTACACTACCGCCAATAGTGAAATTCCATGATGTTTTCCATGTTTCATTACTTAAGAGATATGTGAAAGATTATGACCATGTGATTGACTGGTCTACATTGCAGGTGGAACTAGAAGGAGAATTCTAGCTAGATTCTTAGTGCATATTGTAGTGGAAACAACTCATGCTCTAGAACTAAGAAATCAAGGAAGTTAAAGTGCAGTGGAAGCATTTCGGGCTCGATGAAGCTACATGCAGGATGGATGATTAGATGCGGGCTATGTATCCTTCATTATTTGCCAATTGAGGCAAAGTATTTTTGGTGTATGTACATAGCTATGTATGGTTTTTATTATAGATATCATGATGAGTTATTTTATAAACCTCCAATAAGCAATGTGATTGTCATGTTGTCACGTTGTCATGTTGGTTTTGGATTTTCAACATGTTGTTGTTGTAAATATCACATCAAGCTAAGTTATAAAGCTCCATAGATAATATGTTTTGGTTTTCAGTGGTTTTGTTGGTCATAGGTGTTGTTGAACACCAAGGATGATGTTCGCCTAAGCGAGAGGGGTTTGTTACAGCCCTGAGTTAAAATTTCACATAATAAAGGTTAATAAAGGAAAAATAAGATGAAGATCATGGGACATGTATTAAAAGAGGATTGTTGGGAAAACAATCTAGTTGGCGTCACATTCAGTTTATTTATGGCTAAGGAAATTAACAAAGGCATAGCAAAGAAAGAGAGGCATTTATTGGAATTTTATAAATGAAATAAAGGGAAATAGGAGAAAAGGGAGATGAAGGGTCACACATTTTCATGAAAGGGAAATTGAAGGAAAATGAATAAATTATAGGTATTAGAGGATCAGTTTGGAGCCTTTTGTTAATTTGGTTTTGGAATTTGCTTCATAGAGGAGAAAAGCACCAAGAGAAGAAAGTAAGAAAGCAAGCAAAGGAAGGAAAAGGACAAGCAAGGAAAGCAAGGAAAACCTACAAGAAGGTTGGATCAATAACTTCAACAAGAATATTTTGTAGGTAACAGGTTGCATGTGTGATTTCCTAGCTAAGCTGTGAATGAATGGTTCATGCATTTATTTATTTGTTTCATTTGTTCTCATTGACATGGGTTTTGATGGGTTTGAAAATGGTTTGAACCTTTCCTTTCCATTTCTTAGATAGCCATGGTGTGATGGGATTGTTTTCTGGTTGAGATTTGGATTGTCAGAAGGTTTTGGAATAGGATGAGGTGGTCCCAGGAAAATTCCCAAGGGTTGGGGGTGGAGATGGTTTAATCTCTAGGAAGCCCTCAACAAGTGGGTGCAGATAGGAAAACTCCTCAAGGTAATGGTGAATAAATTCTAAGGAATCCAAACTTGTTTGGGTTTCCTAATCACTTGATTGGTTTTGGTGAGATAATAGTAGCCTGAGGGTGGAGGTGGTTTAATATCCAGGAAACCTTAGTTGTTTATGTCTTGAGATCCCACATTCATGCTTGGAATATGGCACGAGGGTGATTGACTCAAAGAAATATTTGGTTCAACCCAATCTATGGTTGGGTGGTATGTGGAAGTCCCTGACTTGGATGGATTTTTCATAAGTTAATAAGAGTTATTTTCCTATGTAATCTATGAGCACTTTTACTTGTTATTGTCATGATTTGATGGTTGTCCTCTCATGGTTAATAATATTGTTATATGTTGGTTATAGGCATGGACTTGTAATGTGCTCTAATGAGTGTTATTATAGCTATGTGGAGAGGGAATAGAGCCTTCTTTATGATTATCATATGGATCAAAAACCCTTATACTAAGACATGCATTCATGACATGTGGCTTGCATGCTTACCATGTGTTTGAAGAAATGCCTGGTATGTTCTGGTCAGTCTAGGTGAATTATCTTACACAAGTTTGTATGCTTACCATTTTCATTATGTAATTTATGATTTTGATAAGTCTCAAGCAGTTGTAGGTAGTGTTATGGATGCTAACATGGAATTGTGGATTAGATATTAGGACAACACCCTCTGAATTGGGCAAGTTATGTCACAACCAACCTCAAGTAGTGTTGTGTGCTAGGTTGGAGGCCTTGAACCACACCCAAGACTTCTCATGCATGCGGTTGGGAGCCTAGGTTAGTGAAAAGGAACCCAAACTTAGGGTTTGCTCACCTGGGGTGGTTATTTAGTGCCTAAGTTTCCTATAGCCCTAAGGGATGTTGTGAATTTTTTGTCATTGGTCAGTTTGTAAGCCCCACTCCCTTAACTGAAGCTAGGAGGTTGGATCATGTCATAGTGGCACTCTACTTCACATTTACTAGAAGGGCTTGTAAAAGAGGGTGAATTTTGGAGGGGGCATTACAAAAGCCTGCTATTAAGCCCTAGATATTGAGTGATTTTATTTATATTATTATATTTTTATGTAGGATAGAACCACTCATGGTCCCATTTTATTATAATTGTAGCCTTTGTCTCCTATATATATACTAAGGATACATAGTCTTAAGGTCATAAAATATTTTCTTATTCCTTGTATTATTTGTAAAAGGAGGTTTCCCCCTCGAATTGGACTATAATTACTGGTTTCTTATCTTTTTTAAGGCACAATGATCATAAAATTTGGTACAAGATTTCTTGATCCTAGGGATTTGCTGCTTCAAACAGGTCATTGCTGAAATTTTCCTATAACTTTTTTCCACTATGGTTTCAGATGGTGAAACTTGGAGAATATTGTGACATCATCCCAGGGAATCTATGGTTCACTTTTCAATTATTGTTTCGTTATACTTTTGGATATATGGTCCAAGGAAGTTAGGCTTTTTGAAGGCTCCTAAATTCTATCTCAAACAGGTCAATTGATCATTTTCATTACAATGTTCTTTTAGTGAGCCTTCAGACTGTGAAACTTGGACCAAATTAATAATATATCTTGGTCAAAATATAGTATAATTAATAGATCTTAGTTTTCTATATTTTCAGATATATAATCCAAGGAAGATAGGGTTTTTGTATGCTCCAAAATTCAATCTCAAACAAGTTAGCTTGGAATTTGTTCTATAACTTTTTTTTGTA
This sequence comes from Pinus taeda, assembly GCA_000404065.3. Taxonomy (NCBI): domain Eukaryota; kingdom Viridiplantae; phylum Streptophyta; class Pinopsida; order Pinales; family Pinaceae; genus Pinus; species Pinus taeda. Next base: position 30,578 of record APFE030139567.1, read on the forward strand.
AGGATTCATAAAGTGAAACTTAGAACATATTTGGGAATATATGATTCAATTTCTAGAATTGGGTTTGCTACACTTTTGGATTCATACCCTATGAAACTTAGGGGTTGTGAACAGTCAAGAAATAAATTCTAAATAAGTTAACTTGGTAATTTTTCCATATATTCTTGTTTGGAAATTTTTTGAGTGTGAAAACTTCAAGGATTTTAGGAGACATATAGAAGTACTTTAGGTATATGTTCTAGAAATATACTTTAATATCTGGAAACACGACACACAATACAATTTTTCTCATGTGATGAAGCTAAAAATTTACATGATTAACTAGTGACCTAACTGTTCATTAGAACATCCCCTTTTTTTGGTTGTAATAAAGAAGAGGGTTATTATTATTTTCCAACATGCCTCTAAAGAAAGCTACTACACCAATTAAATCTACTAAAGTCCCATCCTTGACCCATGAAGAAAGTGAAGACATAGAATTTAGGTTATCTCAATTAGAGTACAAATTTAATGAAATGCATGGTACTATGTTGAAAAAGGCGGATTTCTCAGGTTCTCAAGAAAAATTCAAAATGGAAATGGAAATGAATATTAATGAAAATAAGGAAGGAATATAAATGAACATGAATGAAAATAAAGAATAAAGACAAAATCCATGATTTCTATTTTGGAAAGGCTTCGTAAAAGGGATGTGGAGATCGAAGGAAATCATGAAAATAAGGAGAATCATGTTGTTGAGAATCAATCTCATATGGGGAGTATGTTATCACAATTGGAGAGCACAAATGTTGAAGAACATAACCATACTCATTAATTTTGAATCCAAGATCCACATCATCATGGCTTCAATTTAAGACTAAGGAACTACTATATTTTGAAGATTGATATGGAGAAATTTGATGGTATTGATCTGTAACATGGATATTTTAGATGGAGGAATAGTTTGGTCTACGCTAAGTGGGATCCTTACAAAAAGTGAATATTTCATCCATGTTTTTAGAACAAGAAAAACATGTGTGGTATCAATGGATTTGTGAATGAAAAAATGATTTCGTGTAATTTTGGTCCATTTTTATAGAGGAAATTATAGCACATTATGGGGAAATGAAGAGAAACAGATTATTTAGTCAATTGGTAAATCTTAAAAAAAAAGGTCGTGTTATAGAGAACATTAAATAATTCCAAAATTTGAGGCTCAGAGTGAAGAAAATTTCAAAGGATAACATGTTAGACCTATTTATGGGTAATTTAAAGGAAAGCATCCAACATGAGGTGTGTATCTTTGAACCTAAATATTTAGAGCATGCTTCCAGTCTAGAAAGGAAAGTTGAAGTAAAAATATGGCCACTAGAAAACGGGTCACTAATACCTATAAAGAAATTGAGACTCCCTTTCGACAAGGTTGACTCCTCCTCAAATAGATGGAAGAAGAGCAAAGGTGTTGGGCCATAGAAAAAGGAATGTTTTATCTTCATATTAGCTTAATTAATCATTCATTTTTATATGTTTATCTTCATTTTAGAAAAGAATTTAGAAGAAACGATTATAGAAGCTAAGTAAAATCTATCATTAATGAATTGTGTAATTTTGGGGGCATGAAAGCTAACTTTAGCTATTTTTATATGTAGGAATATGAATTGGACCACTGTTGTTCAAAGGATGGAACAACAATGACCAAGAAAAGAAAAAGGATAATGTCTTTCTCATGAAGGCTAGTGGAATAATAGGGGAATTGTGTTTATTTTGTAATAAAATATAATTATCGGTTGTGAAATCCTCATGATATTCTGATCATGAGGATTCACTCCTATCTGTTTGTCTCTCATAGATTATATAAAGTTGACAAGCGAAATAGAACATGCTAGCTAGGAATTGGGATATTGTAACTTTCATTTTTGACACAGAGTATTCTCACTACTATGATGTTGTATGTTTATTATTGACTTTAATGAGAAAGACCATATTTTACTTGTAATCGCATTCTGAGTGTCTTTTGGCAGTGACTTTTGGAGACTCTGGGTCTGACCGCTAGGGGATTTACTACTTTTCTTGTTCCATACTTATTTATTTTTACTCCTGCAATTTTTCATTCCTGTTATTTCATGAAACTAGAATTATTCTGACTGTTGTGAGTATTGATATTTATGATTTACCTTTACCATTCAAAGTAGATTCTACATCTCACTATGTTTACATCTATGTGTTAGTCTTTGATGAATTTATTAGATTAGTTTAATTATTTTATTGGTGTTCCTTCTGAGTAGTGTTATAAGAGATCTTGGGTTCATAGTTGTTGTTTCCAGTTAAAAGCTTGAATAGTTCCTTGTTGTTTATTTTTTGTAGTTTTCCTTCTTGTTGAATGAATTGTTGTCGATACTAGTTAGTAAATTTTCTAAGAGTGATTCCTTTAGTATACTTGCATTCAGATTCAGTTCTCCCCACAATAGATTAAAGTAGATTTGAAAATGCTTTAAGGTTTGCCCTGAGATTTGTCTTGGATTGAACTTCAAGAATTAGATATTAATTATTGCAACTGTTATCACAAAATCTGACCTTGATAGGCTGCTGATCAAGCAGACTTTGAGTAACTCTTTCAAACCAATCGCTTGGTTGAGGCTTAGCCTCCTCAACCTGGGAGGGCTCTCTCAATAGGTTTAAGATTTTTGATTAATGATTAGATGGTTAACTCTAGGAACAAAATGGACAAATGCTGGTTGACTGGTTGAAACAAATATTAGGAAACATCTATTGGGCTATGGAGTCAAGATGATCTTCAACAAAACAACATGATCAGCAAAACATGGAAGTCAAGGCACTTAGAGTTTAGGTTTATAAATAAAACAATAACACAATGAAAAAACACAGTTTACAAGCATGTGAAGGAAGTTAGAGCATTTTCCAATGAATTCTAATTATCACAAGCTCATACCACTGCAAATAAGTAATTGAACAAGGCCATAAGAACATCAATCACATAAACTCCTTGTGAATCTTGAGTAGTCAAACTGATCTTTCTATTAAGTATGAAAACCACAATTTCTTACAATAACACAACTTTCTTTTGCTAATGAAATTACCAATCCTGAGGAATTCGATTCTCAAGCATTATATAGAGTTTTACAACCTTGAGATTTCAACTGTACTTTATCTACCATCTTAGCTACACTTTGAAATAAGAAGTAAGGAAAATCTAGAGAAAGCATACTAGTAAAATGTAGCAGGAGTTTGAAATGATATGAATAAACCTTTTGATATCTGCCTTCACAGGTGAAATAGCGTTGGATGTTGAAAAGCAAGTTGATATAGCTGTCCTTGACGTAGTCTTTGGGAACTGCCTTGGTTAAGTCGGTTTCTGAAAACTCTAGCTTTAGGAACACCTTACATGGTTCCATGTCGAATCTGAAGTTTTTGAATCATGTCTCTTGTCCCCTAGGAATTTCCGTTACCAATGCTATGACCCCTGGAGAAATTTGCAAGTTAAGCATTCCGACCTTTGTGCTTAAGCTAGTGAAATGGAGTGCAAACTCCTTTGTCACTTGAGTATGCCCTCCCTACAATTTCTTATAAAACTTCTAGCATCCTGCTTTCTTGCAGGCTTCTACAACTGCTTTGTCTTTGATTAAGACCTCGGTGCTCTCAGGATATGTTCTCAAGCAATGACCAGACCTGTGACGTTTCTTCTCCTCTGTCATCTTTCCTTATGAATTCCTATGACAAAGCCAACTTCTTTTGAAATTCTGTTGATCAGCCTCACTTGCTAATGGTGGTCAGCCTCACTTACCAATGGTGGTCAGCCTCGCCTGAATTGTGGATGAGGGAAACCTTGGTGGAAAATTACCAAAGCTTACTGTTCGAAAAACTTTTGTTCGAGGGTTTGCATGCAAACTGAAATGATGAGACTAGCCAACCCTTTCGAATTTGAAATTATCTTTCATAAATGAACCCTAAATTCAAAATGATGAGTTTGGATGGCGACATGCTTAAGGACTAACTCCTAGCTGACACCTAATAATGAAAATTATAACGGAATATTAACATATTGATGTTTGAAAAGGTTTTTCTCCGAATCCGCTCTTTCGTAGCACGCAGGGAAAAGTGTTGCGAAAAGAGCAGTGTTTTCGTAGTGCAAAACATACATTTTACACTGTCTATGCTATGAAAACGTGGTTTTGGGGCTAATTCAAAAAATTTTCAAAATGGCTTAAGCTATGAGTTTATAAAATAATGTAGGACTCATGAAATACGGAAAAAGGATGTTAGATTTTATTTGGACATAAAAATTGAAACCATTGAGACTCCTAACCTATCACCTACCCATTAAAACATAAGGTGACTTGACACTAATCTAAGACCATGACTAAGAAAAATGTAAACCCTTTTTTTGGTGATAACAGTGGCTCTACTTAGGATAGTGTACCCCTGTGGCACACTAAGAACTCGTAGATCCAGTGCTATTCATTTTTTGGTAAAACAAAAATACTTTTATTTGATTTGACAAGCATCTTCTTCAAACTGTTGGGCCTTCAAGTCGGGCTTAAGCTCTCTGTTTCAGCTTGTCCTTATTAGTAATAAAAACTGACAAAAATGGAATATATACAGTATCATGAGTGGTTGATGAAACTTCAGCAAGTATAATTCTTTAAAAACCCGCCATTGACAGGCCCTCCAGCATAAGATCCTCCATCAATTTCCTGCAATATATAAGTGTTGTTCCCATGAAAACCAACAATCTTAAAAGCACCCTTCCATAAATTCTCAAACTTACCATGTTTGCCCTTTTCCTCAATTTTGGCCTCCCATTTCAGTACTTTGTCTTGTATTTGGAAATTGTCTTCTTTAATCTTCCTGTCAAATATACTTTCAATTCTGTTTTGAGCATGCTTATGGTTGTCGTAGACTCCATTCCTCTTTTCTTACCAAGCTATAAACTAGTTTGTCCTCCTCTATATGGAATTTGGTTCTTCTTCAAGTCCTTGAATCAGTTTCATGACCGATACCCCGAGTGATGTCGGAAAAACAGCTTCAGGACCATAAACTAATTCATACGATGAAGTCCCAATTGATCTCTTTGTACATATCCTATCAGCCCATAAGGTGTACTTCAGCTTTAAATGCCAAGCTTTCTGGTACTTCTCCTGCAATAACTTTTTGATGATTCTTACAATACTCTTATTTGATGATTCAATAAGACCATTTCCTTGCGGATAGTATGTTGTAGAGTGTCCAAGAGTGATGTGATATTGATGACAGAAATTAATCATTTTCTTAGACTTGAAAGCTTGAGCATTATCTGTTATAATCTTCATGGGGCAACCAAATCGAGACAATATATTATTCTCTAGAAAAGAAATAATTATAGAATCCTTAGCTTGCCTTGTTGGGGTCGCCTCTATCCATTTGGTGAAGTAGTCCATTGCTGTGAGAATCCAGCGATGTTGTCCTAATGATCATGGATGTATTTCTCCAATAAAATCTAGCCCCTACTACTGGAAAGGTGCTTCCACATATATAGGAACCAAAGGTAGAGGTACAAGTTTTCTTCTCCCTTAAAAAATTTGGCATTCATGACATGCAACAACTCTTTTGTAAATGTCTTTAAACATTGTTGGCCAAAAATATCCCGCTCTCAGAATCTTATTTGCTGTAGCCTTCCAATAATTGTGTCGTTCGTAATCACCTTTATGGAATTCTTCAATGACCTTTTCAGCCTCTTATTCAAGTAAACAATTCAACAAAATTCCTCCTGTATCTTTCTAAAAAAAAATTCTGTCAAATATAAAATATCTTAAATATTTCAGCTTAACAAACCTTGCTTTGGATTTTGTTAGATCAGTGGGAGCTTTGTGATGTTGTAAAAAAAATACCACATCTTTGTACCAATCTGAAACAAGATATTTCTCATCAATTGGAACCAATTCTTCCTCATCATTAGAAATTTCTAATATTTTTGCATTCAGATTGATGTCAAGACAATCCAAGTTTGACTGAGTCATTAACTTGCCAATCCTTGTCCCTTCTCCAATTTAGTTGGTTTGATTTCTATATCATATTCCAACAATTTTGTGATCCATTTTCCCGTTTTTCCATCAGGATCTACCTGAGTTAGAATATCTTTCACCACAGTACTTGGAACATATCCCACAATGTGAGAATGCAGAATGTAAATTCTAAAGTCTTTGATAGCTTTTACTAAAGCATAAGCCTATTTTTCTAGAATATTATACTTCAGCTCAGCATTAGCTAATTTTCTATTAAAGAAAGAGATAGGCTATTCAGTACTTGCTTTCCCTTTTGAAGCAAAATTCCAGCAATTGTGTTTTCAGAAGCAAATGTAAAAACCAGAAATTCTTTTGAGAAGTCTGGATTGATGAGTACCGGTGCTTATGTGAGTGCCTTCTTAATTTGCTCAAAAGAATTCTTTGCCTCAGTTGTCCATTTAATATCAACTCCTTTCTTTAACATCCTTTTTATATCTTTGACAATCTCAGCAAAGTTAGGAATGAAATGCCTAACAAAATTCACTTTTCCAAGAAATGATTGAATTTCTTTCCTACTTCTTAGCAAATCTACCCTTTGAATGGCATTAACTCTGTTAGGATCAATCCTAATTCCATCTTTAGAAATAATATGACCAAGTGATTTTCCTGTAGTTAAAGCAAAGATGCTTTTAGTAGTATTGAGAGAGATACAAAACCTTCTACATTTCAACATAATTTTTTCTAGGTGCTTTAGGTGATCTTCTTATGTCTTTGAAAAGACTGTGATGTCATCAAGATAAACAACCATCGTCTTGTCTGTTTCTTCTGAAAAAGCAATGTCCATTGCTCTTTGGAAAGTAGCTCCTGCATTCATGAGGCCAAAAGGCATCTTGGCGTACATGAATGTGCCCCATGGTGTTGTGAAGGCTATTTTCTCCTGATCATCTGGATGCACAAGAATCTGATTGTACCTTGAGAAGCCATCGAGCATAGACATTCTTTGCGAACCAACAATATTTTGCAGAATTGAATCCATCTTGGGAAGAGGATAGTTGTCCTTTAATGAAGCCTTATTTAAATTCTTGAAATCAATACAAATTCTGATTTCTCCACTCTTCTTTCTAACTGGAACCAAATTTGCAAGCCAATTTGAGACTCTGATTGGGACAATGATTCTAGCATCAAAAATCTTCTTAATCTCCTTTTCAATCAATGGCATGAGAAGGGGATTAATTCTTCTCAACTTCTGTTTGAATGGTTTCTCATTTTCTTTAATAGGAATAGTATACTGAATAATGGAAGGATCATACTATTTTAAGTCAGAATAACTCCAAGCAGAAACATCAACAAACCTCTTCATCATCTCAATATACTTGAATTTCATATCAATTGAAAGAAACTTTGAAATTTTGATCATTTTAAGGAAAGTTGATGTACCCAGATTACAACTTTCTACTTCCTCTTCATCAGCGTGCATCTTTGGCGATTTGAACACATCATTATGATCAAGAAGCTTCTCAAGAGGAATAAGACCCTTTGGTATTGAATTATTCTTTAATTGCAAGACTTCAGAATTTTCTTTAGACTCAGCAAGCATGTTTTGTTGATCTACTTGAGTACTTTCAAATTCTTCTTTCAGCTCAATAAAATTCTTTACCTATTGATCATCTTCAAAAACTTGCCATTTGGTGATATTATCTAGTATAGCTAGTCTATGACGAACTTCAATCTCATATTTCTTAGAAGAATGAATAGGAATGACAAAAAGACTTGTCGAAACAGCAAGAAAATCAGCAATGGAATTTTGGTCTCTAGTTTTGACAATGAAAGAATAGGCTTGAAAATTCTCCAACATGTCTAAAACTAAATTTTGTATGCTCTCATTCTTACATCCTTTGTTTGATAGACACCCTCAACTTGTCTAGTTACCAATTCAGAATCTCCAAAAACAGAAATATTCTAAGCCTTCATTCTTATCAAAACATCTAGACCCAAAATCAAAGATTCATATTCAGCCATTTTATTTGTGTAATAAAAATTCAGTTTGTAAGAGTAAAACTTACTCTCATCACTTGGATTGGTTATCCAAACTCCTACTCTTGCCCCTTCTTGTCCAGTTGATCCATCAAATTACAATGACCACTATCCCTTCATCTCTTTGTCATTTTCTTGCTGATTTTCTGAGCTCTGATTTTCTGCTTTCATTTCTTCTAGACCACTATCAACTGACTCATTAAAAAGAATGGCAGATCCAAGTTCAGTATCAAATGAATAAATATGAAAATTCTGAGGTTTATCTTTGCTGCTTACCATATAAGCCATTCTAGTTTCCTGATACAATCTCCTTTGTTCACCAAAAATAGGAATGATGGCATAAGTAAGGTCCATCTGCATTGTGCCTTTAATTTTTGTTGCCCGTGATCTTGATAGCAACATCCCAAACTTTGGTGGAATATCAGCCACAACAGTGTCCATAACAATTGTCTTTACTAATATTTTTGTTAGGCCAACAACAACATCTTTGATTAAACCAATGCATTGAACTCTTTTTGAGTCAAAAGAGAATAAATCCTTATATGGTCTTGTTACCTATAACCCTAACCTTTCCATAATTACTTTGGGCATGAGATTATGAGAAGCCCCTGAATCCAACATCACATTATGTAAAGTATATCATCAATGCTAATCCTTACATAGAAAGGAGGGAACTCTTCATTTTGATCATCTTCTAACCTTGGACCCAAATATATAGTAGGATTATCTTCTTGGACATTCAAAATATCAGTAGCTCCTGGTTGTGAATTCAACATCTCAACAATCTTGCTTCTATATTAATTTACCTTGAGAATCTCATTAAAAGGGACTGGTATTTTAATCTTTGAAATTTCATTCTTAAGGTTGAAAAAAGAAACAAAATTTTCAACTTCTTTGATAGGAGGAGGGAGTTGAGTGTCTTTTCTACCAAGTGGAGAATCTTTCCTACCTTCAGCAACCTTTGGGGTATCATTTTTGGCTTCAACAACCTTTGAAGCATCTTTCTTAGGTTGCGCTTTGTTTGCAATAATCAGTACATTTCGGTTTCTAAGGTTGTATTGTCTTTGCATTTCAAAGATAGCATGCTGATACCCTTTGAGATAATCTGAAGGCTCTTCCCCTTTATTGGTCAAATCTGACTCATCATGTTCTTCTTTATTCAAGAAGATTCCTGACATCTCTTCATCAAGGCAATGAATAGATTCTTTAGGAATTTCAGGGTCATCTTCTTCATCAACCAAATTCTGCTAAAAAGGAGGTCTCACTGGAGGATTAAGTTGCTGATTTCTATTTTCTCTTGGTCTTTGTTGGTTTTGAGGTCTCCTAAATTTAGGGTTTCTAAATTGAGGTTCATGTTCTACAGGAGGAGTAGAAGTATTTCCAAGAGCTAACCTATCCATCAACTTCTCCATGGTTTTCATCATTGAGTCTAATTTATCTTCAGGAGTTGAAGAGGAAGGTTTCTCTTCTTCTTTCAATTTAGTTTTTCCCATTTTTGACTTTTTGGTAGCTATCATGTTTACCTCTACCTTTACTACATCATTTTTCATTTCAACAAGTGTAGGAGATTCTCTTTCTCTCAACAAGAGAGAAAAGTCATAATCAAATGCTTAAGCATATCTCATTTGTGTTAGGGCTTCTGGAGGTTTCAAATGAGTTGGAAGTGAGTTAAACAATTTATTGAATATTTTTGAAAAGTTTTGAACAGTTTCATCAGATGTTCTTCTAAGGTTGTTATATTCAGTAAGTGCTTGAACTAGATTAGTTTTGTTTCCCCATTTCCTTAGAAATTTATCTTCAAACTCTACCCAATTTCGAATGCTTCTTGGTGTAAGAGCTTTAAACCATTTTCTAACTTCACCAATGAAGATTTGTGCAAAAAGTCTTAATTTCACATCCTCATCATCGACTTCTTCTTTGTCAACAAAATAATTAAATCTATCTACATGTTCCTCTACTGTAATTTTTTCATCACTACCCCAGGTAGGGGTCCTAGCAGCATATTTACTGGGAAAGTCATGCAAAACAGCAGGGAGCACAAGTGGAGAATACCTAGTAGGTGCAGCCATGATTAAAGGAGGAACAGTAGTTACAGGAATAACAAGAACAGAAGATGAAGAGTTGATGTCAGGAGGACTACTTGGCTTCTGTAAACCACTAACAAATGAACTCCAACTTGGAAGAGGTAAACCAACTTTAGATTTCAGCAGGACTTCGAAAGGGTCAAGTTCTTTCAATTTATCTAAAGCTTCCTTTTCTAACAATAGCTTAAAGGTAACAACTTCCCAAACTCTTCTTTGTCTTCTTGTGATACTAACACTGAGGTGTCAATTCCTCTCTTTTGCAGGTCTAAGATAATACCAATGAGTTTCTCTTCATTTTACGATCTAAACAAAACTTCATGAATTTTATCATCAACCTTTTTGTCTTTAGGACTTCTTGAGAATTTGGAGAGCAAAGATTTTAAATAAGATGGAGTAAATGATATTTCTGAAAATCTTTGACTGACTCTTGAAGCAGTGTTTGGATTGTCTCCAATGGTAGGTGGATTGGGATCAGGATTGCTCCATGTGTATCTCCTTCTCAAAGCAACCTTTAAATCTTTGAAAATATATGGAGTCACCAAGGTAGATTGCAGCCTCGAGAAATTTTCTGAGCTCCTGCTACCTTCATAAATTCAGCTTCTTGATTTTGGGAATGAGTAATATTCAGGCTCCCAGCAGACAAACCAAAATGTTATCACAAAATCTGACCTTGATAGGATGTTGATCAAGTAGACTTTGAGTAACTCTTTCAAACCAATCTTTTGGTTGAGGCTTCGCCTCGTCAACCTGAGAGGGTTGTCTCAATAGGTTTAATATTTTTGATTAATGATTAGATGGCTAACTCTAGGAACAAAATGGACAAATGTATAACTGGTTGAAACAAAGATTAGCAAACATCTATTGGGCTATGGAGTCAAGATGATCTTCAACAAAACAACATGATCAGCAAAACATGGAAGTCAAGGCACTTAGAGTTTAGGTTTATAAATAAAATAGTAACACAATGAAACAACACAGTTTACAAGCATGTGAAGGAAGTTAGAGCATTTTCCAATGAATTCTAAGTATCACAAGCTCATACCACTACAAATAAGTAATTGAACAAGGCCATAAGAACATCAATCACATAAACTCCTAGTGAATCTTGAGTAGTCAAACTGATCTCTGTATTAAGTATGAAAACCACAATTTCTTACAATAACACAACTTTATTTTGTTAATGAAATTACCAACCCTAAGGAATTCGATTCTCAAGCTTTATATAGAGTTTTACAACCTTGAGATTTCAACTGTACTTCATCTGCCATCTTAGCTACACTTCAAAATAAGAAGTAAGGCAAATCTAGAGAAATCATACCAGTAAAATGTAACAGGATTGTTGGAAATAATACTGAGGGGGGGGGGGGGGGGGGAATCAGTATAGCCAATCAATAATATTTCATTCATACTTAGATTCATATACGCTACTCAGTTAAGGATACTGCATATATACGCAACTGTGTTTAAGGCAACTAGCGTATATCTAATAAACTTAGATTCATTTAGTTGATCTTCAATTAGGCCCAGACATTAATACCATATAACAGTAAACAGTTGTAGTAAAACAGAAGCAGATCATTCACAAAAGAGCACACAATGAACACCATGATATAAGTTGGAAACCCAATGTGGGTGAAACCACCTGTTGCAGTCGTCTCAACTTCTTTTTAATAGAAACTTCTTTTTTACATAGTTTGTACTGTGCAATCTAAGTGCAGTCTTATACCAGTACACATGCTTCTACCTGCAGAAGGATACAACCTTCTCTGGTTCTCCAGACTCTCCTGGAAGGGAGCTAAAACCCCCTTAGCTCTTGTACTAGCTGATGTACTAGTACGTAGGTGCTAGCCTACAGAAGGCTACAACCTTCTCTTTTCTTCTAGGGACCACGTTTCATAAATTTTTAGACTAGATACTCTTGAAGCATAACACCATAATCTTAAGGCCACGTTTCATCCAATTTTCATATTGGACCCATCAACAAGATTGAAACAAAAAATTAATCATCACTGTAATACACCCATCAACTACACCTGCATCATCAATCTCTGAATCGCCCAATACTGAAACACTGAAACCCTATCAACAACACAATCACCAGAACATTGAACAACCAACAGAACTCTGCCACAATAACCAGATCCAACTGTAACTTCAAATATCATATCTCATAATGTATACGCTACTATGATGAACCAACTCGGCGTACATATGCGTTTTTATCAAAGCCAACCCACATACAGATTTGCAAATATTTACTCATAACTTTGCAGCTGTTCCAGACATTAGACATACCCAAATCATAACATTCATACAATAAAACATGCATCAATAATTCAGATCTAGTCTATCCATAATTAAACCATATAATGATAAACATTCCAAGCCTTAAGATCTCGATCCATCCTCCATCATCAACTGCATAGGTGCATACTTGATTCAGATCAAACTAAGCATCTCAAACCCATAACCAGCATACTAGATCTCACACTTCATCTGATATTCAATCCTTGCCCCTTTTCACTTTGGCCTAATGATCTTCTCCTTATATAGGTTTAGGCCTCTCTCAATACCATGGTCCAAAACCATGTAGAACCAATACCTTGGACCCAATACTTGGGGTCAACACTTTGGACCAAATACCATGGACCAATACCGAAATACCGTGGACCAAATACCACGGACCAAAATTTAATTTTCCGACAAGTACGCGCCTTTCCTTCTGTGAACTTGTGTGTGTACGTGTACGCGCCTTTTGTTCCACTAACCCGTGTTTATGCACACTTTCATCAAGATTAACCCGCGTATACTTCTCCCTTGACCTGCTACACTATGATTTGTCATCTAAGTGAGTTTCCATCAAGGACAACACCTGTATCATAATGCCAACAATCTCCCCCTTTGGACTTGATGGAAAAAACCACACCAAGTCACTCTCCCCCTTTGACATCAAGGGCAAAGTGCGGACCAAATTATTCTCTTCCTTGGTATACCTTCTACTGTCCATACTCGCCCTGAGTACTTGCTGAAATCTCTGATTGAGCTCCCCCTTTTAACATGCCAAGATGTACCTATCCATCCATGCTCCCCTTGAGCACATGCAAGGTTTCCAAAAGCATAACATGACTCTATACATACATCAATCTCCCAACCAAGTGGGAATACACCATTTTAAACTCATCTACCCAACCAAGTGGGGATATACCAATTGTTTATACATGACTCAACAACTAGAACCATTACATCATCCATCCCATGCATAGTGGGGTAACAAAACAAAGACCAGCAATTTAATCAAGACCATGATCAGCAAATATCATACACCATGTATGATCTGCACCATAAGCATCTATCATTAGCATCCAGACCTGTAACCTGTAGTTCCATTCTTTTGATCGACCAACAATAAGTAGCAAGATGTATCATATAGCTACATAAGCATCATCACCAAAGAATTTTCATCAAAATACCAACAATGCATTTGAAGTATATGCTCCCCCTGAACCTGTGCCATGCCATCATCAAACATGGATTGAACCATATTAGACTTCTATACTGCTGCTTTTATTCAGAGCATCATATACACGACTGTGTAGCGTCTATCTTGTGTATATACATGACTTGTCTTCATGATACCTGCGTATGAGCTTTAGAACACTAATGTTCCACACTTTCAGCTTCCTCTGAGTCTGTCATGTCTGTGTATTCTGCTATGCCACATCTTCCTGGCTGTACTTCCTTTTTCTTCCATATCTTCAACTGTGATGATGTTTTCTCCTTTTGGTATGGTGTCCAAAATCTTCTCCTGCATTCCTTTGCTATGTGTCCAAGTTTGTTACTTGCATAACATCTTACATGTTTCATATTCCTCCTAAAACAGTCAATGGCTTTGTGACCAAACATATTGCAAGCAAAACAATATCCCTTAAAGTACCTCGAATGTGATGATCTTTCTGTGTAACGGTCTTGAACCATTCTACTTCTGCATCTAGCTGCAACATGTCCAAAATTATGACATACATAACATTCAACATTATTCATTGGAGGAAATAATCGTCTATCACTTCCACAATTAGGAGCAAAAGATTTTCCTTGAGAAATTTCTTTCCTTGGTTGTTGTCCTCTCATCTCCTTGTTGATCATTTTAGATTTCTCATTAGAGTTCCTTGCCTTACTTTGCGAGTTAGATTCACCTTCAGCAGATTCATAAAAACCAAGACCAGTTTGGATAGCAGGTGACCTCTGACTACCAAGAATATCATCCAAAGTCTTACTACTACCTTGAAATCGTAATAGTTTATCCTTTTCTTCTAATTTACCTTTCAAGATATTTACCTCTACCTGATGTTGATCTTCCTTTTCCAGACATTTCTTCTTCAAAAATTCTTTAGACTTTCTTCCTTCTTCCACTTGTTGCCTGAGTTTGAGAATCCCATTTTCTTGTTCTTCATTTAGCTCTTGCAGCATTTGACAAACTTTGAAGGCACATTCCAGCTGAGCTTTTAAATTGATAATTTCTTCTTTGAGTGCACTCTCCCTTTTGCTAAGTAGTTCTTGTTGATCTATGATTTTATCTAATGATTCGTTTGCTTGTTCATCTGCAATCTAAGGTGATTTAGGATCTGAATACTTTCTTCCACTCAATGTCATGTTGTCATTGTTCCTTTGAGCTATCTTATTCTTTTGACGCACTTTCTTTCCCATTGTTCTACGAATCTCCTTCAAGCGATCAAGCTTCTACCAAAGGACCTGCTCTGATACCAATTGTTGGAAATAATACTAATGGGGGGGGGGGGTGAATCAATATTAGAAAATCAATAATATTTTCATTTTCATACTTAGATTCATATATGCTACTTTAGTTAAGGATACCCACGTATATACGCAACTGTGTTTAAAGCAACTAGCGTATATCCAATAAACTTATGATTCAGTTGGTTGATCTTCAATGAGTGCCTCAGAACATTATTAATCATATTAACAGTAAATAGGTGCAGTAAAATAGAATAGATCATCACACATAAAGGGCACACATGAACACCATGATATAAGGCGGAAACCCAGTGTGGGTGAAAACCACTTGCTGCAAGTCATCTCAATCTTTTTTTTAATAAGAAACTTCTTTTTACAATAGTTCTGTACTGGTGCAGTCTTATACCAGTACACAAGCTTCTACCTGCAGAAGGCTACAACCTTCTCTCATTCTCCAAACTCTCCTAGAAGGGAGCTACAACCTCCTTAGCTCTTGTACTAGCCGATGTACTAGTACATAGGTGCTAGCTTACAGAAGGCTACAACCTTCTCTTTTCTTCCAGGGACCATGTTTCATAAATTTTCAAACTGGATACTCCTGAAGCATAACACCATAATCTAAAGGCCACATTTCATCCAATTTTCATACTGGACCCATCAACAACATTGAAACACAAAATTAATCATCACTGTAATACACCCATCAACTATACCTGCATCATCAATCTCTGAATCACCCAATACTGAAACATTGAAACCCTATCAACAACACAGTCACCAGAACACTGAACGACCAACAGAACTCTACCACAATAACTAGATCCAACTGCAACTTCAAATATCATATCTCATAATGTTTATGCTACTATGATGAACCAACCCAACGTACATACGCACTTTTACCAAAGCCAACCCGCGTACAGATATGCAAATATTTACTCATAACTTTGTAGCTATTCCAGACATCAAACATACCCAGATCATAACATTCATACAATAAAAATGTGTCAATAATTTAGATCTAGTCTATCCATAATCAAACCATATAATGATAAACATTCCAAGCCTTAAGATCTCGATCCATCCTCCATCATCAACTGCATAGGTGCATACATGATTCAGATCAAACTAAGCATCTCAAACTGATAACCAACATACTATATCTCACACTTCATCTGATATTCAATCCTTGCCCCTTTTCACTTTGGCCTAATGATCTTCTCCTTATATAGGTTTAGGCCTCACTCAATACCATGGTCCAAAACCATGTAGAACCAATACCTTGGACCCAATACTTGGCGTCAACACTTCGGACCAAATACCATGGACCAATACCAAAATACTATGGACCAAAACTTAGTTTTCCGACATGTACGCGCCTTTCCTTCTGTGAACCTGTGTGTGTACATGTACGTGCCTTTTGTTCCACTAACTCACGTGTATACGCACTTTCATCAAGATTAACCTGCATATACTTCTCCCTTGACCTGCTACACTATGATCTATCACCTGAGTGAGTTGCCATCAAGGACAACACCTGTATCATACCTCTGAGTGAGTTGCAATCAAGGACAACACCTGTATCATAATGCCAATAAGGAGTTTGAAATCATATGAATAAACCTTTTGATATATGCCTTCACAGGTGAAATAGCGTTGGGTGTTGAAAAGCAAGTTGATATAGCTGTCCTTGATGTAGTCTTTGGGAACTGCCTTGGTTAATTCAATTTTTGAAAAGTTTGGCTTTAGGAATACCTTACATGGTTCCATGTCGAATCTAAAGTTTTTGAACCATGTCTCTTGCCCCTAGGAATTTCTATCACCAACGCTATGATCTCTGGAGAAATTTTCAAGTTAAGTATTCTGACCTTTGTGCTTGAGCCAGTGAAATGGAGTGTAAACTCCTTTGTCACTTGAGTATGCCCTCCCTGCAATTTCTTACAAAACTTCCAACATCCTACTTTCTTGAAGGCTTCTACAACTACTTTATCTCTGATTAAGACCTCAGTGCTTTCAGGCTCTATTCTCAAGCAATGACCAGACCTATGATGTTTCTTCTCCTCTGTTATCTTTCCTTCTAAATTCCTGTGACAAAACCAGCTTCTTTTGAAATTCTGTTGATCAGCCTCGCTTACCAATGGTGGTCGGCCTCGCTTTCCAATGGTGGTCAGCCTCACTTGCAAATGGTGGTTAGCCTCACCTAAATTGTGGATGAGGGAAACCTTGGTGGAAAATTACCAAAGCTTACTGTTTGAAAAACTTTTGTTCGAGGGTTTGCATGCAAACTGAAATGTTAAGACTAGCCAACCCTTTTGAATTGGAAATTATCTTTCATAAATGAACCCTAAATTCAAAATGATGAGTTTGGATGGCGGTATGCTTAAGGACTGACTCCTAGGTGACACCTAATAATGAAAATTATAATGGATATTAATAGATTGATGTTTGACAAGACTGTTCTCCAAATCCACGCTTTCGTAGCGCGTAGGGAAAAGTGCTGCAAAAAGAGCACCATTTTCGTAGTGCAAAATAGACATTTTACACTGTCTGCACTACGAAAATGTGGTTTCGGGACTAGTTCCAAAAATTTTCAAAATGGCTTAAGCTATGAGTTTCTAAAAGAATGTAGGACTCATGAAATATGGAGAAAGGGTGTTAGAATTTATTTGGACATAAAAATTGAAACCTGTGAGACTCCTAACCTATCACCTACCCATTAAAACATAAGGTGACTTGACAGTAATCTAAGACCATGACTAAGAAAAATGTAAACCCTTGTTTTGGTGATAACAACAACAATTCAAAATCATTTGATTCTAAATTAGCCTCTGAATTCACATGCATAGACATTGCTGAACACTCTTGAAATAAACAGACTTACCCTGGGTTGATAATTAATGTAGGTATTAAGGTTGCTTTTGATAGTTATCTTAGTGCACCAACATTTTCGCATCGTCGCCAGGGAGAGTGTTTCATGGTGATTTCTTTTTATTTCTCTTGTTGTAAAAGAATTGGGTATTAAAAACGGGAGGTAAGAACCTGCGTAACCAGCAAGTAAAGCGCTTTCTCAACAACTCAATTTTCAACAAATGTATAGAGGTTAAATAGGAGTAGGGGTTTTTATGAATGACTAAGAATAAAAAGGTAAAAAACGATTAGAACCCCCAAACCAAATAAATTAAACCCAAGGGATCGATGAACCTTGGAAGATAAACTTTTATAGATGAAATCATAAGAAAAGAAGAATCTCAGGCATCAGTAGGACCCCAAACTATATCTGGAGAAACCCCTATTGTAATCCCTCAGGTAGCAGGATCACCATATGCAGCCTATGCTAAGATTCATAGCCAAACCTGAGGATCTGAACAGAGCTTTCAGGTCACCGAAAATTTACATTCTGATCCTTCACAAGAGTGAAAATTGTGAAATTTAAGAGAAGGGGAGGGAGAAACCAGTGGATTTGTTGAGGCAGATCCACAGTTGTATAAACTAGGATCATCTATGATCCTAGATCTTAGCAGTGCTGTAAAAACACCTCGTATTGAAATTACTCCACTTACTCAGAAAACATCCTCTAAAGTCCCTAAAGGGTATTGGTACATTTTTGACCAAATGGTGAATCAACCACCTCAAGGTCAAACCTCGATGTTGGAATATCCCATAGTAGACCCAGTAGTGAATGCCCCATTGAAAGCTATTCCCTTGCAAAACATCCCAACCTTCCATGGGATGACCACAGAGGATTTGGATGCATTCTTATTCGAGTTTGGAGTCCTATGCAAAGGATACGATTACACCGTCGATCCTAAAAAATTGAAGTTGTTCCATTCTACCCTAAAAGGAGCAGCTTTGTGGTGGTTTATGGGTTTGGGTGGATGCACTATTAACTATTGGGATGGCATGAAAACTTCTTTTCTCATGAAATATCAGGACTACCATAGGACTAGGGAATTAAAACATGAAATCTTTAAAATGTCTGTGAAGGATAATGAAACTCTAGAGGAATATGCCAAATGGTTTTAGTACAATTTGCAGAGATCCCCTCACTCAACATTACCAAAAGAAGTCCTGAAATCCATCTTAGCAAAAGGAATGAAAGAAAAATGGATAGAAACTTTAAATCTAATGGGGAAGGGAGACATTTCTCAAGAGGATTATGATGAAATTGTTTGATTGTGTATCAAGTGTTCGCGAGGTAGAACACACACGGGTCAGCAAGTCGAGATTCAATGACTAGAGGAAGAAATCTGCCCAGTGGAGGCATGACAAGAGTGGAAATAAATAACCTCTTGGAGAACTTCAAGACATACATCTTAGGCATGTTGACTACACAGTTAGATGTCCTGCAGGCAAAATAGAAACAAACCTTAGTAGAATTTTTTTTTTTCCCTTTTTTTACCACGGTGCCGAAAGAAGCACAGTCAATGGGAGTGTCCATTGGACATGATCCGGACATGCACTATTTGCACCAAGGACCATGTCACTAAGTAGTTTCCATCACTTCCAGGGCTGAAAGCAGTTTTTAAAGAAGCAGAAGAAGAGATAGAACCAATGTACTTAATCAACCAGCATCGATAGTGGCAAGGCTGATCCACAGGTATGTCACATGACCCATCTCGGTTCTTTCCTTCTTCACCACTTAATCAACAGCAAAATTCCAGAACAACTTGGCAAGGTCAATCACCTTTCTCGACTTGGAAGTCCCAACCATTTCCTATGTCACCTTGGCCAACTTAGTCCTTTCCAAGTAATGGTTGGCAGAATTCTCCTTTTTCTACTCCCTTTTGGCAAAATAATCCATACCCATCCCAATGGTCTACCTCTACTTCACAAAATTCAAACTCATCTCTGAATTGGCAACGACCTCTAGGGATAACCAATTTTCCTATGGGGACAGGTTGGCAACCTCAACCTACATTATCAGCCCCATATCCATTACAGCAAAATCCTCAAACCCTTATGTTTCCTCAACTACCATCTCAACCAAATCCAAACACCAATAACAGACCGGTTCAGCTAATACAAATTATCGAAAACTCAAACCTTGAGACTGAACAAAAAGAATGCATGAACTTAGGCTAAGGTCAGGATGCATTATCACTCCTGAGGAAGACAAATACCGACCACCAAATGAGTTAGAAACATCACCTGTAACTACACCTTCGACTGTGACTGACACAGAAATAAAAAATGGAGAAGACATAGTTGAACAAAAAGATCCTGAAAAAATCATAATTACTTCTCCCCCGTTCCCTGAAAGATCAGAAATACCCAAACCAACTGTTTATCCAGACTCTGATCTCCTAGGGGAACTTAAAAATCTATGCATTAAAATTCCTCTCCTCCAGGCCATCTAAGATATTCCTATTTATGCTAAAACAATTAAAGAATTATGTGCAAAAAATCCTGTAAGGAAAATAAAAGCTTCACCAACTATCCATGTTGTAGGAACCTTGTCTGATTTACTTTTGGGCAGGGAAGCACTAATAAAATATGAAGATCTAGGGAATCCCATAGTTATATTCCAAATACATGGTCTCTCCTTTCCAAACACACTAGTTCACTTGGGCACATCCATTAACATCTTAAATGTGGAAACTTGTGAGACACTTGGTATCTCAACTCTGGAACCAACCACCACCCTGATAAAACTCCCTGATCGTTCGATTGTAAAACTAGAGGGAACTTTACAGGACGTTATGGTTTCCATTGATTTATGGGAGTACCTAGTGGATTTTCTAGTTATCAACCCAAAAAGTCGATTAGATGGGCACCCATTAATTTTGGGCCGACATTGGTTGGCAACAATCGATGTTTATATAGGTTGTCATGCGAGTATCATGAACATTGCTAAGGGAGACACTGTAAAGAATCTTGTTTTATATCCTCCTGTAGGATTGAGGGGGCTTGACCCAGGTTTATTGTTAATTATCCAAACAAATCCCTACACTACTGGCCCTTTCAACATCATCCCGCAGAGCGCGGACCGAAGTCTCACCCGAAGCAGTATGGGGGGATGCTTGAACCAAGTTTCCGCACCCTGAGATGGTTGTGATGTCGTTTGATTCCCTCTATCCCTGCCCTAGCGCAGGTTGCTTTGCTCTAGGGCTTACAAGACAAGCTCTATATTCCAACCTTTATTACCTCTGCGAAAGGGTATAGTCAACCTTCGTGCAGCCCTGAATTTCTACAAAGGTACTTTCGTATTGCTAGGGCAACGGTCCTTCCAGATCCCTGAATTACTCTAAGTGTCTTACTTATATTATTAGATAATTAAAGTTAATGTCATGTAAACATATATCCCTGATTGCGTTCAGTTATCCAACGCATTTGTATTCATTCACGCATATATAAGCATAATAAAGGAAATTCATACATAACATATCAAGTTGCGTTAATAGAACAAAGACACTGAAATTGTAGAATATCTTTCTTTATTAATATCTTCCAAGTGTTTGCAAACTCTATCCACCCTGTGCACACAGCTGTAGGGGTCCGCGCACTCAACTGTGGAATTCTACCCTAGGCCTCTGTGCACTCAGTTGCAGAGTCTCTACCTACACTATAACCCAAGACTTGGACTTCTTACTTCAGAGCTACAACTCTCTTTTATGTTGTATGTCTCTAAAACTACTTAGGGCTTGGATTTTTTTATACAATCCCATGGTCCGCGGACCATGGGTAGATCTCTTACAGCCAAATTTACTTTTAAAAACTAAGGGTGGACTACCCTTTATGACACATGACACCTTCGCGCTCCGCGACCATAAAATGCAGAGAATTTACAATTTTATTACAAAATTTGACTCAAACATGGGCTTTTAGCCCCAAAACCACCCTTGGGGAATCCCACTCCCAACATGCCCCCAACACAAACATCGTGACTCACCCTCAAGTCAGTTGATAGGTGCAGAGATCTTTGCATGAAGCTTGTCTAGCTTGACCTGTATGACCACAACCTCGGCCATGCACTGAGCTGCTGCCTACTTCACATCTTCCATTGTCTGCTCGGTCACTGCTCCTGTGTTGTCAACTTGAAGCTTTTGTTACGTCGCTTGCAGAGTCGCAAGATTGCCTTCAATATTTCCTATGACTACATCAACAAAGTCTCAAATACCTTAGTAGCTATCAGAAGCTCGTATTGCTCGCGATTCATATGCGCCTGAGAACTCAACAATTCAATTCTCAAAATGCCAAGTGTTTCTTGCTGGACAACCACTTGTAATTTATAGGGCATTTTGAATTCAAATTTGACTATTCCCCCCAAATTTGATTCACTAACGCTGGATTAACGATAGATTTTCATGTATCTGAGCCATAAGTTTCATCCTAAATGCTAGCCACCCACTCCATTTGGCCTCACTTTTACCGTCAAATCATGAACAATGACTTTAACGGTCACTTTCCAGCCGACCTGCACGACTTCCTATGTAGTGTAGCTAGCTTCGCATTGTCGCGGACCCTGTGACACTTTCGTGCTTCGCACCATCCTCCAATCACGCAGCTCCTTAACTTGGGCAGTGTAGTTTATAGTCCCACGCCTCCTTTCAGGTGTATGGAGTGCTAAGACTGTGCTACCTTCATTTAGTCACATGGCCATACCGTCGGTGTATGGTTTCAAGTGACTACCATTCACCTTTCCTGGGACGGGTTCTCCATTCAATTTGACTAGCTGTACCACCCCTCCATCGGTAATTTCCTTAATGACATACAGCCCTAACCAGTGCATTATGAATTTCCCTGGAAATTTATCAAACTTACTATCATATAACAAAACTAGGTCATTTACCTTAAATGAGTGCAGCTTAATATGTCGATCATGCCATGTCATTTTGCGCTGCTTTTGGACTTGCTGGTGAAATCTATCCAAAAATCTCTCTTCCTTGAGCTCATCCAGTTATGCGAGCCTATCCTCCAGGGCTCCGCGATCTGTCATACCTGTGAGCGCTGCTATGCGCAGACTAGGCACAATATCTTCCATAGGCATTACTGCTTCAACAACATAGACAAGCATAAAAGGGGTTTTCCTAGTCAACTTCTTGCATGTCATTCGATAAGGCCATAGTAATGCAAGTATGCATAGGTCCCAATCACTTCGCTGAGCATTGTAAACCTTGGTCAATGCATTTTCGAGAACCTTATTGAATGCTTCCACCGTCTTGTTAGCCTGCGGATGATAAGGTGTGCTTTTCTAGTGGTATACATGAAATTATTCCGTTAGCGCGCTGATCGTCTCATTCAGGAAGTGCGTACCGTGATAACTCATGAAGATCTTCGGACATCCAAATCACATCAATGCATGCTCAAAGAAGAACTTTTTAGCGGTTGCGCCTGTGCAATCCATCATAGGATTTGCCTTTACCCAACGAGTCAAATACTCCATCATGGTGATAATGTACCTTGCTCCTATCTTTCCTTGAGGCTAAATGGGTCCCACAAAATCTATCGCCCATTTCTTAAAGGGTTGCAAAATCATATGTGGATTCAAAGGCATCTCATCCCTCTGTGATGGTCTGCTAGTCCTTTGACACATATCACACGCCTTGCAATACGCTTTTGAGTCCTAATGGAGGGTTGGCCACCACAACCTTACGTGTAGAACTTTTGTGCTGTTTCTCTCCCTGCATAATGTCCTCCTGTAGCGCCCCCATGAGCATCAATGAGGATGCTACTTCTTTTGAACTCTAGTACATAGTGTCGCAATATCTCATTAGTCCCCATCTTGTACAGATGCCCAACAATGACAGAGAAATCTACCACGCACACCACTAATTCCTTCTTCTGTTGGACAGTGTATCCTTCTGGTGCAACTCTTGTCATTAGGAAATGTATTATATCCTCAAAATGACCATCTGTGACATGCACTGTAAATAATTGCACGTAAGGAAATCCCTCCTCCAAATTAGTGGTCTCTTTAGTTGTTTCGATGCGTGACAGGTGGTCTGGCCTCGCATTCAGTCGTCTAGGCTTTACAATAACTTCAAAATCATATTCCTGGAACAATAAAAGCCACATGCAGATTCTCCCCTCCAACACAGGCTTATTAACTAGGTATTTCAACGTAGAGTGATATGTATACATTTTGAAATGGCCTCCCAGCAAGTAGTGCCTAAAATTCTGGGGCACATACACCATAGCTAACCCTTCGCGCTCAGTGGCGGAATAGTTCTTCTCTGCTTTTGATAATCTTCGGCTTGCGAACATGATAGGATGGTCCAAGCCTTCTCTACTAGCCTATCTCAGTAATGCTCCTAGCTATACATGACATGTTGACATGTACATGAAATGCCTTCTTCCAATACCGAAAGACTAGAATCAGTGCAGTGACCATCTTTTCTTTCAATATATCCAAGCTCTTTATAGTCATTGTTCCAGCATAATGTGACATCTTCCTTCAACAGTTTCTCCATAGGCACGATGATCTGGGCATAGCCTTTGATAAACTTCCTATAATATATTGTATGTCCCAGGGTAGCGCGCACTCCTTAGTGCTTCCAAGTTCAATATCACCGATATATTTGTGGAATCTACCATCAGTCCCTATCTGCAAACCACATGCCCCAAGAAGTTCCCAAAAGAAACACAAAACAAACACTTCTTGAGATTGAGCACGATCTATTATCTTTGACAGGTATCCAGAATCAGGCGCAAGCTTGCTACATGGTGTTTAACCAACCCAAACACTGTCCAGTCATCAAAATATACCTCCAGGAACTGATGAATAAACTCCTTGAACGCAACAAAAAATACGCACGAGAAGACCTCAGGCGCATTCTTCAATCAAAATAGCATTATAGTGTACTGAAAACAACCCTACTCAATCGCGAAGGTTGTCTTGCTTCTATCCTCCAATGCGATTTTCATCTGGTGGTACCCAGAGAAACCATCAGTGAAGGAATTGTAAGAATTTACAAGGTAAGTTCCTCATATAGAACACTAAAGGACACCACTCACAAACAATTCACAGATCAATACATCAGTATTCTTGACATGGTTAAAACCCTCAAAGAGGGAAACAGTCCACAGCCTGTGCCAACACAGCCACTTTAGGCCATTTATTAATAAAAGAATGAAAATTTACATAAGCTTCTCTCATGAACGGTTACCCTAAAAATGACCCTCCAAGCTCTTTAAATAGAGATCATGGACCAATTGGGTGTTAAGCCACGAATCAAGTGTCTGTAATACCTAGGAGAGAATGAACCATCAGATCACTACATATCGTGACCATCAGATTGTAAGTTACAAAAGTACATAGTCAAGAAACACACTTTATCTAACTCTACGTTAGACCAAGTTATACTTAACTATTTCCTATGTGTCATAATATCCTAACATCCCCCCTTAAGAACAACTTGGGATAGGATTAAAGGATGTACAAATATGACACAATAGGAGAAGG
Source organism: Pinus taeda (assembly GCA_000404065.3). Classification (NCBI taxonomy): domain Eukaryota; kingdom Viridiplantae; phylum Streptophyta; class Pinopsida; order Pinales; family Pinaceae; genus Pinus; species Pinus taeda. Next base: position 55,828 of record APFE030139567.1, read on the forward strand.
AAGGAGGCATTAGAGCCTATCCCCCCTTAATGACAACTTGCTGAACTCCAACCATAAATCGAAGTTTAGTAAACTTCACCTTTGTGAGAGCCTTTGTAAAGATGTATGCAACTTGATCATCTATTGAACAATATTGCGCTTCAAGAACATAGTCATGAATGAGCTTTCTGATGAAGTGCATGTGTAGTTCAATGTGTTTTCTAAGCTGATGTTGGGTTGGATCTTTGCATAGTTGAATGACACTTTGATTATCACACCAAAGTGTAGTAAGATGTTGCTGTTGAAAGCCAACTCTGACAGGATCTGATGAAGCCACATGGCTTCCTTACTAGCTTCTACGACACCATGATACTCTACTTCTGTTGAAGAAAGAGAAATGGCACTTTGTTTCTTGCAAGCCCATGTAATAGGTCCTGAACCAAGAGTGAACACATACGCTACAGTACACTTCCAATCATCAGGGTCACCAGCCCAATCGGAATCAGTGAAACCAACCAATAGAGGAGATGCTTCCGCATTTTAATGAATCACAAACTGAACTGTACCTCGAACATAACGAAGTATTAACAACGTAAACTTTGAAACGGGAACTGATACTGTTACCTGTTTTGTAGAGATAGCAAAAAAGTGACCCGATTTTGAAAAGGGGTGATGCAAAACACAGATGTTTTTTTTAGAGCATAGATTTTGGCACTTTAATTTTTTTTATGTACATTGCGTTTTAGAATGATAGTGATTTTCATGCTAATTTTAAAAAGTGGTTATTCTGCATCAAACTCTTTTTTTAAAAGAACTATTTTTTGACTTTAAATTTTCTAATGTATGAAATGTAAATAATTATTTTGTAAATTTAATAATTTTGGAAGTGGTCTTCTTCTTCATATTTTCTTGTTTTTATTTTTATTTTTATTTTTTTTGTAGTGAGGTTATTATTGATTTGCATATTTAAAGAAGAAGGTCGATATTTTGCATTTTCGATATTCTACATATTTATACATCATTAATTAAATTTTAAATCCACATGAAATAATTGTCTCTAAAAAACAAATATAAAATTAT
>APFE030139577.1:0-21996 GCA_000404065.3 Pinus taeda
TTTATTAATGTTCAACAAATTGCCACAAATATAGGTTACTAGGGATGAAAAAGTACAACTAATGTAATGATAATGTGGGGGAGTGAAATTGTCCATTTCACTCTTCCTGTCAATGGATCAATGTCATAGGTCACAAGGAGAGAAAATCATTGTTACATTTTATTTTTCTTTGTGAAAAATAAAAATCATAAGCTATCAAGAAGCATTGTTACATATCATTTTCCTTTGTCCTAGACAAAAATCATAAGCTATCTAGATTACCTAAATAAATTTGTGTGAACTCCCATTTATCTTAACATCTCATTTTACAATACTTATAGATCATTTTATCCTCAAAACATTCCTATAACAAATCATTTTCATATAAATACCTTTAAAAGACTTTATATATCCCATGAGAACACATTTATCTAGGGGAGGAAACAGAGATACACATCATCATGAACCCAATACTAGCTATATTGACCTATTTTCCAAGGAAGATGATTGGATACATAACATTTCTCTCCTTCCTAATTTTTTTCTTGTCACTTATCATGTCATTCCTCTTCCTATTATGTCCCATGCTAATTATTCCATATGATAACCTTTTATAAACTCCTTTAATTGATTAAGTTATGTTGTTATCATTACAATATATTCAAATAAATTATATAATAATCATTTATCAATTGTACATTGGCCTCAGGCTCCCTATTTTTATATGCACAAATTGCCAATTCATCAAATGTATAGTTTTTAAGAATGTAAGACATGCTAAAATTCTAAAAAAATCTTGCCTTTGAGAGAGTGAATTAATAAATATGTTTGAACATATATTTCCCTTCTCTCCCTTATTACAGGCCATTTTGTCACATTAACCCAAAAGGCCTGAAAATTGGATGAATCTACATCCTTGAACACTTTGTCATAATCTCCTTATAAATCCCTAATCATCAATTCTCTAGAAGGTTTGAGTTTCTAGGTCTATCTGCTCAAAAACCATCTTTTTAGGGCCAGTGCACCATGTGCTCTTGTCCACCAGTGTTCGGTGCAAGTTACTTACCTGAGAATTAGCATTGACCAACATATTGCTCCAATCTATAGGTGTACTAATTCTAGAACATCCGGAAAATTAAAAAATAATTTCGAATCTTCTCCTTCCATAATATTCTAAGGTGGTTTTAACTATTTACCACGGATAGAGATCTTGAATTCCTATTTGATCCTATCTTGGAGACCTTATCTCTTATCTCTTGATCTTATCTTCCCTCATAAGTGGATCTCATGCCTAGATTGGTAAATCCTAAACTACCATGTTTACCCTATAGATTTACTACCTCCCATGGAGTCTGGGATGGCTTTTAGAGAGTGCTAGTGCCCTCATATTGTTGCTTTGAGCTTAAGGAACCATCATCCATTTGCATTAGGGTTGAGTGTAAATATTTTCTTTGTGACAAGGAAGGACAAGTCAATTGGGGAGACATCTACAAAGTCATCTTCTATATATGGTTGTAACTCTCTCCTTTATTTATTAATACAAAAAGAAACATGTTTTCCTAAACTTGTGTTATGCTTATGCTCTTGTATTTCAATTACATGTTGACTCATTGAATGCCAATATTGAACTAAGTTATTTAGATATTGTAGTTTCTTTGCATGTTTTAGTCATTGTTGCAAGCTCCATTTATAGCGCGTGATGCTAGGATTGGAGCTTACAAGAAAAGAAGAGAGAAGGACTTGCTAAGAATTCTAAGTAGGTTCATTTTCCATATTCAAATCTCTTTAAAGAAAGAATTGATTATTTTTGTCCTCCGTTGTTTTATATCAGACCACTAGATCCAAGGAATGCATTTTTGTCTGCATAAGTGAAATTATGTATAACATCCCTCACCTATATAAACTATGAATTATAATATATAAATGATAAATAGAGAGGATTGAAACCCACCATAATAAGTGAGAATTTCAAATATGTCCTTTGATATGTCAAGGATATAGGAAACTCTAGGAAAGGAAGATAAATGAGAAATAATTATACCATTATTCTGGGTGGGAAAAGGAGATACATGCATCATCTTGAACTGAATTTAAATTTATTAACCTATTCTCAAGGGAGATGATTGGGTACATTATAGCTTTCTCTTTCCTATTTTCTACCTTATTGCTTATCATGTCATAACCCTTCCTCTTTAATCCCATGCTAGTAATTCCATATGATAAATATATTTTATAAATTAGTCTATTGCTTTGTCATGTTTTCATTATAGTTCACACAAATAACTTATATAACAAATATTTACTAGTTGTACATTGACCTTAGGATCCTTATTTAATGCATAAGTTCCAAACTAGCAATTATATTACTTGCAATAATGTAAAATATGCCGAAATAATCAACAAATCTATTCTCTACAGGAGTGAATTCAAAAATATGTTGAGATATTTTCTTTTATATAATCTAAGTGGGAATGTTTAATGTCTAAGTAGGCATGTTTAATGGACTGTAGATTCTAAGTTGGAATATTTGATCATTTGGATCTTTTATGCCCTCATAATCATATATTTGTACTAAAATGCCATGAACAATTCAAATGTAAGTATAAAATGTAGTTGTACATTAAGACATTCCTCTAAAATTTCAAGTAGGATGTCAAGATCCATTGGGGCCAATAGTGTCAGAAGAAAAATTAAAAAACACCCAGATTACTCTCTTGTTGAAGGAGGGATGAGTTTTACAACAATGAGATTAATGGAGACAAGGTAGTGAAAATTTTAGAACTATGCCCACCTCCTAAGTTGAAAATTGAATTGTGTATTAATGGGAGAACATATTGGATTGTTCCATCTATTTTTCCATGGGTTGGGTCTCTTTTATATGGATGGTATAAATGTTCCATGCATTTGTTGGAATCATGATTTTCATTACGCAAAAACCTACAGGTGTTAGTAAACAGACACACCACTAGAGTTAACATATTCTCAAGTGGTGGTTAAGCACATGTCACAAAATACACAGGGAGCTTTGGATTATCCAAAGTCCAAAAATTAGCCCTCAACATGACTTGAGTGTGTTTTTAACTTGAGACCTTTGGCTTTGGTACCATTTGTTGGAATCATGATTACTATTACACCAAAACCCATAGGTGTTAGTAAACGAACACAATGTTAGAGTTAACGGATCCTGAAGAGGAAGTGAAGCACATGCCATGAAACACATGAGGAGGATTGGATTATCTAATGTCGAAAAAAAACATCATAGTTGAACAAATGGAGTATGTTGACCCAATTTATGACTATAAACATTGGATATGGATGGCTAAGTATCTAACGAGTATGAATATACATGGAATCTATGCCAGTTATAACCAAATAAATGAGACTAATCAAAATAATAGTCAATATTTATATATTGAGAGAAGACAAAAATATTGGGAAATGGTATAGGTTTTCTAAATAGTCCACATCCTAAAGGAATGAACAAGCAAGTCAATTACATTTTTGAGGGGCATGATGGAAATTAAGTTGTGGTTTATGTAGTAAAACAAATGGTTTCTGACAAAGAGTTGATTGATTTATTATAATTTGAATAGAACACAAGAAAGAGGTAATTATGTTTTACATTTGATTTTTTCTAAGCATGATTTATAATGGTTTTATGATATGCATCTCTTATCCAATTAGCATATTGGTGTTTATGTTAAAGGCTTTGTTGAGATAAAAACCAAAATAGGCCCAAATCCACCACATCAAGTGACATTTTATAATCACAATTTGAAGAGAGGAAAGGCATCAGTGAAGGAATCTTGAATTGATTTCCATCATATTCATATTATGAGTATTGTCCCCCATTTTATCTTTATATCAATTTAGCCAATCTCCTAAGCACCATTTTAAACCATGGTTAGTGAGAATAAAACACAATGTAATGGTAGAGATTATATTGGATTCCTAGTGCACAATATATTCATCATTCACAAATCTATCAATTCCATGAGTCAAATCATTACTATCCTCCTTTACATCTATTTCCTATGTCCAGCAAGAGGTGCATGCTAGGAATAGAAAGGCTTGTTCCTGTCAATGTGTATTCATGTTACACATCCATTAGAGTGATTTCAGTTCATACTTGAACCTATATTCCTCTATATGTAGACCAAATTTTCAAATCTTTAAAGTGATAGATGATATTCACTTATTGGTCATCAACATCCACAAGTCCTTAATAATTAAAATTAAAATTCAATGTTTCATTGCTTCCTCACACAATGTTAATGGGGATGGTTTCTCTGAAGCAAATTTTGCAATGATCCTCTCATTTCATATATCGATGTGTCACCTTCATCGCGCAGTTCACATAATAGAAAGCATAGTTCATACGCTATTTTTTCATTGTCCATTTTCCCATCCAATTTTATAATTTTCTCTAAGTGATTACTATTTCTTTGCATTACTTTTAAATCTCTAAATTATTCTCCTCATATGTATTATTATCATATCCTAAGTCTTTTTGCATTTTTATTTGGTGCACCTCCCAATGACTTGTGGTAGTATATTTGGGTGATAATTGGAAGCTATTGGTTAGACATAAGTGACTTGGCATGATGACTAGGCATTGAGTTGGCGACTAACATTTTGCACTATACACCATCTACACAAAGATCCATGGCTCTTTCTTCTTCATAAAAAAATAATAAATGAAGCCCATTTACTTCTAAATTGTTATGAATTTCCTGCCACAATCCATGTGGGATAAATAGGGAAAATTTATAAATCAAAGGCTAATCTTTTTATGGAGAAGATCAACTGTTGTTGAGTCACTAACTTGTAGAAGACATAACTTGAGTTCCCGATGTCCAAATTGGTAAAACAAGAGTTGATTGGAAAGCTAGTAATGTGAAGAAAAACTTGGAGATGGATTGGATGACTAAAATTCCATACATAATTCCTAAAAAATTAAATCCATTCATGACCATTTATGACTCGACATAAAAATACTTTTTATAAAATGATTGATTTAAAGGAATTCTTAGATGTTTAAATTAGCCCCTTATTTGGGGAATGAATATTAAATATACTATTTAATAAAGGAATCTAATTTAATTATTTATAAGGGGGAAAGCAATTATCATGAAGAAGTAGTTGATTAATATTTATTTTGGAGAGGCAACGGGAGCGAGGATTTTGAACAGGGAGCAACGGGTGCGAGCTGGTAATAATGGAGGGGCAAGGAGGGGGGAGCTCCACTCCCTTCTATAGTCAGGTAGTAGCATACAGAAACAAGGAGGCAGGTTCGAATTGATTCAAAAATCTAATGGAGGTAGAAACGGGGAAAATAAGTAAAAAAATGCTGGAAAGTAGAAAACATCATGAACAGGAGGAGAGTCATGAGGAAGTCATAAAAGGGAAGAAGACAGGCGACAATAGTCAAAGAACTGAGCAAAAGACTATGATTAGACCCTGTAAACCCAGGTCAACTATCAAACCTCGGGTTGTCCTAAGTGATCTGGTGCTACGAGCGCACAGAGATCACATGGCGACATATGCAGTCATTTGCAAATTTATGGGGATATGGCCAACAGAGAAGGATTTGTACACTTGGATAAGGAATTACTAGAAGCCAAATTGAGAAATAACCCTTCATCTTGGGTCCAAGGGTTTATTCACAATGGTTTTCACAAACCTAGAGGATAAAGATAGAGTGTTCGAAGGAGGACCATATTTCTATGCTACTACAAGACTTTACATGCAACCATGGGTGATGAATTTTGTCCCGCGGTGAGAAACATTCACTTCGGTACCAGTATGGATTAGACTCTACTCCCTACCTTTAGATTATTGACTGCCTGAATCCTTAAAATCCATATGCAATAAATTAGGTCATTTTTTTAAAATATCAGACGCGACTCTATGAGGCAAATATACCTCCTTCGCATGCATATGTGTAGAAATGGACCTATCGGGAGCACTTTCGGATGAAATTATTCTAGAAGTATATGATGAAGAATGGGTGTAGGTGGTGGACTATGAGCATGTCCCATTCTGATTATGAAAATGTCATGAACATGGGAACCTCTTCAGAGATTGCCCACTTAACAAACTGGAGGAAAACATGAAACCCAACATAGGAAAAGATCCTAAAGGCTTCACAAGGGTGGGAGGTAGAGGGAAAGGAGGGGGAAAAAAGTACCAAAAAAAACCTAGTGAAGGTAGGCAACCAAGTTATAATAGTTTTAAGATTATAGAAGAAGAAGGTGGGGACAATGGAACGGACAAGGCGCCGGAGGATAATCCTGCAGAGAAGGAAAAAGATGAAAGCATGGAGGTCACACATGAGAACAAAAAACTAAGGGAGGATCTGCCAAGCACTATGGAGCTATATAGGGACAGAGGACCACGAACTACAGGAGATTCTTGAGAGGGAGAATCTGGATCTAGAAAGGTTCCTGGAGCAGGAAACCAACAGACTTGTTGATTCTCTACCACAAGAGGAGTTTGACAGAGTGCAATAGCTCTTCCTCTGGAGATCTTAGGTAAAGGCTGCTGGAATCAAAAGGAACCATGACAGCCAGGAAAATAGAGGGGTAAAATCGATGGAGGTAACATCAAAACACCCTACCAAGAACCCAAGTAGGAAAAGAGGAAGGAAGAGACAAAATGAGCTACTAACAGAGTGTGGGAAACTCATGATTAACTTAGGCAAGATGAAAGATCTTGCTAGCTACTCATTTACAAACCTTTCATAATGAAGCTCACAACTTGGAACATTAGGGGACTAGGAAGTAAAAGAAAACAAAAAATCTCAGCAATAGAATGAAAGAAGAAAAACTAGATATGGTGTTTATACAAGAAACAAAATGTTCAGAGAGATACATAGCAAATGGCTTATTAAGTACGATTATCTAGAAGTCAAAGCGAACAATACAGCAGAAGGGATTCTCACTCTTTGGAATCCACAAAAATTTGGAATCCTATATGTTGAAGCATCCAAGAATTACCTTTCAATGGTTATCCAACCTTTGGCTGACAAGGAACTCTATATGATCACAAATGTCTATGGTCCTCAAAAGCTTGAAGAAAAAATCAGGCTTCTCACCTCACTGGAAGAGATGAGAGAGAGACATCTTGTGATGCCCCGGATTCTAGGATGGAACTTCAACATGATCAAATCGCTTACAGAGAAAAAAGTTGGGAGCAGAATACTAGGCAGAGACTCCATTGCCTTTCAGAACTTCTTAAACAATATGAGGCTGGTGGATACGGAGACAATAAATGGCACCTTCACATGGAACAATAAGAGGGGAGGGTCTTCTTAGGTTACTTCTAAACTAGACAGATTCATTATCTCGGAAGACCTATTTCTCACTGGCCTTGACTTGACTACTTTAATCCTTCCTTTTAGAGGCTCGGATCATTGGCCTATCCAGCTTGAAGCTGCTTTCATAGGCACTCTGAGGAACATATGTTCCAAGTTTGAAAATGTCTAGCTCATTCACCCTAACTTCATTACCAACATTGGAAAATGGTGGGTGGAAGACATGCCCGTGCAAGGCATGAAGATGTTCCTGCTACAACAGAGACTGAAACACATCAAACTCGGGCTTAAAGAATGGAAAAAAATTGAGTTTGGCAATATTTTCAAAGACAAAAGAGAAGTTGAATAGAAACTTCAAAGAATTAACCAAATCCTCAATAGTGATGGCTTTACCAAGGAAAGGAAAATGAAAGTTGACTCTCTTCAACGGGAATGGGAGAACAGATGGAAGTAAGAAGAGATATTTTGGAGACAGAAATCAAGAGTGCAATGGATTAAAGAATGGGAAAGAAATACAAAGTTTTTTCACAAGTAAACCATGGATTGCAGGGCTCATAATAGGATTGTAAAACTCAAAGATACTCAAGGGAAAGAGCTAAGCACCCACAAAGAAATGGAGTCTTTTCTGGTACAAAATTTTCAAAGTATAGATGAGGAGCCTCTCTCAGACAGATTACAATTTATCAATAGCTTCACACAACACATTCCAAAACTTGTAAACAGGGAAGACAATTACAATCTCAACAAGCCAGTGACTAAAGAGGAGGTCAATGAAGTCCTCAAAGAGATGCATAATGGGAAAGCTCCAAGCCTGGATGGGTTCAATGTAGACTTCTTCAAAACATGTTGGGAAATAGTCAAACAAGATATCCTTGATGTTGTGGAGGATTCTAGAAAATCAAAAACAGTTTTAAGGGCGCTCAATGCATCTTTCATAGCCTTAATCCCAAATCAGGAAAAAGCTATGACACCTAATAGATACAGAACCATAGCTTTATGCAATGTGGTGTACAAAATCATTTCTAAAGTGATTGCAAACAGACTCAAACCCCTTCTTCCAACTCTTGTGTCTGAGGAGCAAACTAGATATGTGGAAGGAAGGAAAATTCTCAATAACATCATTCAAGCTCACGAGGTGGTTCATTATCTCAAGAGCAATAAGCATGCAGGTATGATCATACAGTTTGACCTATAGAAAGCTTATGATAAGCTAAGCTGGTTGTACATCAAGGAGGTACTAAAAGCTTATGGCTTTGACCACAACTGGATAAGATGGGTAATGGCCCTTGTTACCACAACTAGTTTTTCAATCCTTCTTAATGGCTCTCCATCCAAAACATTCAGGCCTTCAAGAGGCCTCAAAAAAGGAGATCCACTTCCCCCTTCCTATTTATTCTCATGATGGAAGGTTTAGGTAAAGCGATCAAATCAACCAAAGTGGAAGGTAGAATCGAAGGTCTCAAACTAACCCTGAAAGGGGACACCTTGACTCATCAACAATTTGTGGATGATACCATGTTGCAGGGTACACCGACGATCAAGGAAGCTAAATCTTTCAAACAGATCCTAAATCATTTTGCACTGGCTGCTGGTACAGAGGTAAGTCTCACAAAATAAAAAAAATTCTTTTTCAATATTGATATTGCCATTCAAAGAAATCTCACCAGAATTCTCAGATTTCAAAGAGATCAACTACCCTCCAAATATCTGGGAATACCTCTTATAGACAAACTTCTGAGTAAGGAATTTTGGGAGCCAGTGAAAAATAAATTGTAGGACAAAATCAGAAAATGGACAAGCAGATCCTTAAACTTAGCTAGAAGGCTAGTGTTGACAAAATTTGTCCTACAAACCATATCCATATACATGTTTTCTACTCTACCTACCCCAAAAGGAGTTTTACAACACATCAGGAACATCCAAAGAGATTTTCTTTGGGGCAAAGGGGAAGAGAAAAAGAAATGGGCTCTAGTAGCTTGGGAAAAGCTCTGCAAACCCAAAAACCATGGTGGTTTGGGACTTCATGACCCGGAAACCCTAAGCAAAGTTTTGGGGGGAAAACTTTGGTGGAGATGGCTAAAGGAAATGATAACCCCTTAGGCTAAGCTCTGGAAGCGTAAGTATGCAAATAACTAGCAAGAAAGGGACCATATCAGAATGACAGGGCTCATCAAGGGCTCCCGTATTTGGAACAATGCCTAGGAGAACAGAGTTATTGTGCAAAAGCATAGTTTCTGGGAGATCAGAGATGGAAACCTAGCCTTGTTTTGGGAGGATAACTAGAAGCAGGAGCCTAACCTATGCATAGAAGGACTAGAAATTCTCAAAAATGACACTGACAATAAGGGTTGCTCAGGGATAGTGATTTTTGGGATCAGACAAGGGACAATGGCAAATGGAGAACTTGGAAGGATCTATTATACAGTGAAGAATCCCCTCTAAAAGCCCAGGTTGATGCTCTTGTAGTGATCCTGGAACAAAGAAAGATTTTGAATTCAACTTCATCTCACCAACTAAGATGGGGACGAAACAACGAGGGCAACTTCAACCTCAAAGAAGCCAAAATAATTGCCACTGGACTTGACCTTCCAAACCTTGATAAGATATGGGGAGACCTATGGGAGAACTCGCACTGGATAAAAATCAAACTATTCATGTGGTTAGTACATCAAAAAAAAAGTTCTGACTTGGGAAAATATAAGAAAAAGAGGCTTAGCTGGTCCATCTAGATGTCAACTATGTGGCCTGCAAGAAGAAATGATGGATCACCTACTTAATCTCTACAATTTCACCTCTACCTTATGGAATTGGGTAGCTTCAATTTTCAGGTAGATTGATAGGGATGAAAGCAGCATCACTGGAACTCTGAAGAATTGGAGGAAAGACTTCTCAGAAAATGAGACAGTCAATAGAGCCTGGACTTTGATCCCGGGTTTTTTGATCTGGGATGTTTGGAAAGAAAGAAACAACAGAATTTTTAAGAACAAAATGGGCTCAACCCAGAGCATCATAGCTCAGATTTTAAAACAGCTCAAAGAAACTGTAAGCACCCTTATAAAGCAAACCCTCCAGAACCCTCCTTGTAACCAGGATGCTCACATTCTTTTGCATTTGGGCCTCTCGTCACGTCCCCTAGGGCATAAGCAAGATAGTAAAACATACAATAGCGGGGAAGGACTTCTGGCAACTGCCCCCCGATGGATTTTTGAAATTTAATATAGATGGACCCTCTAAGGGAAACCCTGGGGTTGCTGGTTATGGAGAAGTCATAAGAGATGAACAGGGAAGCATAAAAGTTATCTTTCATAGTCATTTTGGGAATGCCACAAACAACATGGCGGAGCTCATGGCCCTAGAGCAATGCCTAGAAATCTTGATTGAGTACAATTTACACAATACAATCATAGAGGCAGACTTTGAATTGACAATTAATTCGGTCAAAAAGATAGACAATCGCTCGGCACTAGAAAAAGTATCAAAACATTGGCAGTTATTGCAGGTCTATCAACGTATTCAACTCCACCTGAGAGCCCTAAGAACACTCAAATTTGTTCATGTTCATAGAAATGCCAACAGATTAGCAGATCATCTGGTGAATGAGGGTGTGCTTTGTACAAGAGATAACAGGTGCTATGAGTGGGAAGCGACTCCCTCTGGGAAACTACGTAAGGACTATCACACATTATACCGCAGATAGCAAATATCTTCAAAGCATGAAATATAGGCAATAATTCAACCTAAGGAAACAAAAAATAATGCACCAATGTTAGGAAATAGGAATGGAGTAAAGAGTGAGCAGGTTGACAGGCAGACGACCTTTGATGGAAACAAGCGCCAACATCCAATGGATATCGGGTGGATAGTTGCATGGAAGATAGCCCAGAAAATAGACTCAAAAAATTATAGAGCGGCGGTTAAGGCCACCCATCGGGTCTGTTTGGAATTTTAACGGGTTTGCATGTTGTGGGCTTGAAATATTTTCAGAACCATCGAATTAGAGAGGTACAAATCATAGGAGAGTTGGGCATTTTAACTAATCGAGAGTTAATATAGAAAACGGACCCGAAATTTCCTAGAAAGGAGTTTTGTTTTCATTTCGGATCCAATTGGGGTTTAAGTGGTGGGCATGTTGGGTCATCTGAAATAGATCATAGCGATAGGATCCTCGAGGGCTGGGTGGCTTGTCCTTCGGGCTAACAAGACACTCTATGCTTTGTGGGCCATTGGTTTTTTGGGTAGTAGGTTTTGGTGGGCCCTCCTCATTAAGGAGTGAAGGGCTCTTTGTGGCACAGGACTTCTAAAGTCTAGCAGACCGTCAACACATTATAACCTTGCTTTTTTCTTTTGGGTTAAGAAGGAAAGAAGGTTTTATAGTGTGAATTTTGATGATTAAGTAGTGCATTGGTTTTGTAGTTTTGTTTGTTGCAAATGTTGCTATTTTTTTGGCACTATATCGCAAAATGTACATTATGTAATCTTTTTTCTTGATTAATGGAAGGAACTACTCTTATTGGATAAAAAAAAAGATATTATCATGAAGTAGTTCCAAAAGATGAAAAATTATTATTATAAAAAATATGGAAGAACATTCAAGGGGAGAGAGACAGAGAGAGAGAGAGAGAGAGGCCCCTTCCAACATAGTAAGTAAAGTAATCTCCTAGTTGAGTCTTATAATATATTCTTCTCGGTTAGAATAATACATAAAAAAAATTTCAAACTCAATTTGAATGAGAAGAGATGATTTTTTACTATTTTCCTCTTTTATCTTCTAGGTCTTTTTATTTACATGGTCCATGGGAGCCCAATTCAATACATTTTGGACAAATGTGTTTTATTTTCTTAACATTATGAACTCTTTTTAAATATTTCTATTTGAGGTTACACAAAGAACTCTCACGAGTTCATAGCTAGTGTAATATTTATACTTTGAGTTTTAAAGCTTAAAATTGCAAGTGTGTAACTCCTTTAATCCCTGTGAGTTTAAATGGAATTATCATGTTAAGTTTTCATCTTGCTGAAATAACATGGTGTGTTTTACTTCCAAGGTAGAAGCTATTCTTCTCACAAAATTTACTTTACTTTTTAAAAGTTTTATGATGTGAATATCATTGTTAATACCATTTCCATAATAAAGAGACTTTTTAGTTTTCCCATGAAACTCCTTTATATAAAATCTTTTGCAGTCATATTTATTCATTTTTCTTCCTATGCATGAGATGGTGCACTTTACTAGTAAATATGTTATATGATAGATTTATTGGAACATTTGTTGGGGTTTTCCTTTAGCACTCAACCATTGCATTTATTTGAGGACATAAGAAGAATCTCCCATCAATTAAGAGAGTACCACCTCTATAAGAATGAAGAGATTCTTTCTTGTTCCCCACAACATTTTCTCTCATCGTTGGTCATTTTCCTTTAAGAATAAAAGTGATAAAAGTTTCGATGAATCCATTAGGAAATGATTCATTTTAAAGAAATTTATTACTTTATTTTAAGGTTTAAATATTATGGAGAAACTAGAAGTTACCTGGTTTCAGGTCTTGGAAAAAGATTTCGTAGATTTAAGGGTTTAAGATGAAATAGGTTCTTGTTCAATGAGAATCAAATGGCCTCCAATATTATACCACTGAATCCTTAAGTAAAATCCAGTCATGGAAATTTCTAGAGAATGAAAAATCATCCAAGATTCTAGGGGATGAAATCCATTGTGAATCCTATTATCACTCCAAGAAACTCTCCTAGGTTGCAGCTCAGAGATGCCTAGTAACATATAATCTTCAATATTGTTGTTTGAACTATTGGAATAAATAATGGTATGGATCAAGCCAGATAACTAGTTTGAATTTGTTATTACTCAAGACATGGATGAACACCCTCAGCCTACAAGGCTTTAGACCACTAATGCTCAATAGTTTGTAGATTAAGTGAGTGAATGGAGAATACTAACCATACCAGCAGATACATACATAACCATATGATGGCCAGCTACAGAAAGTAAATGAAACATGTGAGTCTAATACATCAACACAAAGATAATATGATAGTTATCTAGCATTTGACACAAAAGGAACCTGAACTGCCTGTTCAAGTGCAATCTTAGAACAGAAGTGAATTTGGGATATTGAACATATAACAACAAAAGAAGCTTGTATTACTGATGAATGAAGATGAGAAGCTTGAGTGGCAGAGTCTCCATAGTCTCCAGAAGTTGAAGCCTTCTTACATTTAGTTTCTAGCCTTTTATAGGCCCTTTACAATTCTCTCTAGCTTTCAGATGTCTCCAGCTGTCTTAACCTACCCCCTTTGGCTTTAACTACCTCAATGCGTATGAGGACACAATTCTCCTTCCATCACGAAAATGGCAATTAATTTGGTACAATGCTGCCCTGTTAGATAGTTGGTTTGATCATGCCAGTGAGGCTCCATGACTGTTTATTTATACTTGACTACATCGTGCTATGTCCTTCCCCTTTCGGCCATGCTTTTTGGTATTTCAGTTCAGCGACCTAACCGTCATGATACTGATAGAGTCAACCACCTTCCTCCTCAGGTAACTGCTAGGAAGTCAAATATGAGGTGCACAGGTGGCTAAATGTGCTAAATAGGAAGAACAGAGTAATGGCAGGGTGGCAGAGGACAAGCGAGTAGCTGTTGGATGAATTAAATTGGACAGACATAGTAATGGTAGGGTGGTGAAGGACAAGCATGAGTAGTCATGGACGAGGGCCGTTGGATCGGAAGAAATGGATGGAGGAGATCTATTTCATGAGGCTTGTAGTCTTTGGTGGGAACCAAAAATGTTTGAGCCATTGGAACTTGGTGGACAGATCGGATGGATATCAAGCGGAGGAGGTGCTCAGACGATAGTGCCTTGGGGGTGGTTTTGTTTGGGTGTTTATGATTTCTATCGGGCGCTCATTGGGCGGTAAGCGGTAAAGGGTGGAGTCTGCCCGATGACACTCACTGCATGCCATGTAGTGGAAGGGGAGAGAGAAAACTGCCTTTATCATGCGGGTACTCCTCTCGCTAGTTGCCTGCACGATAAGAGAGATAGCCATTAGATCTAGCAGGAGTGATCTAATGGCGGAGATCGATCGAGCATGTCTCGTCGATCAGGTGAAACGTGGGTTGTCAGATCGGTGGGGAGATCAATGGAAGATAAACATGGAAGTACAGGATGTCTTTGAGCAATACGTGAAGGGCACACATGATGGAAAAGTAATGTTTTTCAAGGGTTTGGGGTTAATTTATTTAAGGCTAAGGTAGAAGAGGCTTTCATTCTGAAGTGAGGGTTAGGTTAAGATATGAGCGTAATAGAATGTAAGTGGAAGAGTGGGGAAAGTGGAGTGATGGCCCGTGTGGTCCCTTTCCAGGGCAGCAAAGTAGACCATCTTCTTCCTTTAGTTTTCAAACTAGGAGCACTGCACCTCAGGGCTAAAACTGGCTCCTTCTGGGGATGAAAGCCTCCTTATGAGGTTTCAAGAAATTTAGACAACTGCCTTTCCAGTAAAACCAAAATCAAATCCTCCTCCTAGTGTTCCATTGGGCATGGAGTCAATTTTGCATAAAAATAAAATCTGAGACAAAAACATATTTAGAATGCTAAGGCCTTTACAACCTTAGAAAAAATAAAGCTTAAGAAAATGCCCATTGATTGGGCCATCGAAAACACTTCCCCCCTCCAGATTGTGAAGGACGAAGGTGTTTTTTTGTGTGAGCCTGAGTAATGACAAAAGGTCATGTCGACAAGGCGTCGAATTTTCCATGATTACCCTTCTTTTCCTTGAACGCGTCCCACTTGAGGACGCAGTTACCAACCTGAAAACTGTCCATCTTTGCCTTTTTATCAAAGACTTCCTTGATCTTATTTTGATGCATTGGTGACTTCTCAATTAGTTGTTCCCTGATCTGCTAGACTTCAACCAAGTCACTCATCTTCCTTGCCATGTCATCTCCTTCATCCAGCTCCTCTTGCAAGAACTTGGCCATAGCCTGGGTCAATTGGATAGGAAAAATAGCTTCAGTACCATACACCATATTGAATGGAGAGTTCCCTATGGATTTCTTGGTGGTAACTCTATTAGGTCACAGTGCAAATTTCAGCTTGAAATCCAAACTCCTTTTGTTGTCCTCCAACAGTTTTTTGATTAGTCTTACTAGGCTCTTATTTGACGATTTTGCCAAGCCATTTCCTTGAGGATAGTATGAGGTAGAATGCATTAATTGAATTCCCATTGATTCACACATGTCCACCAATTCCTTCACTCTGAAAGCTCCTGCATTATCCATGACTAGCTTAGTTGGGCAGCCAAATCTAGTGAAAATATTCTCGATCAGGAACTTCATGACAACCTGGTGATCAACCTTTTTAGTGGCTATAGCTTCAATCCATTTGGTAAAATAGTTAGTGGCTACTAAAATCCACCTATTTTGGCCACTGGAATGTGGATTAATCTCCCCTATGAAATCTAAAGCACACTGCTAGAAGGGACCATTGGTGTGCTAGGCTTCAAGGGCAGAGATTTCAGCTGTTGTCTTCCTATAAACCTCTGCATTTGTCACAAGATTTCACAGATGAAAACACATTAGAGAACAGAGTAGGCCAATAATACCTAGCCCTCAGGATCATGTGGGCTATGGTTTTCCAATAATGATTCCCTCCACAGATGATAACTTCCACAGATTGTTCTTTGTCTAGACATCTCAAGAGGATTCCAGATGGGTCTCTCCAATAAAGCAAGTTCTTATTAATACAAAACTTAGCTGATCTGAGCTTAATGGTCATGGCCTAACCCAAGCTAAGCCCTGGAGGGACTTCTAGCTTCAATAAGAAATGAACTATACTGGAATACCACTCACAAGTGGCCAAATTCTTAGCCAAATACTGGTTTTGTTCGTGCTTTCCTATTGCTTCCTCTGTTTGTTCCCCATATGAATTTAAGCTCATGCAATTTATGTCCAATAAACTGCAATTTTCCTCGTCCATAAGCTTAGCCAAGCCTTGGCCTTTGACAAGCTTGGTGGGCTTCACCTCTATATCGAATTCTATGAGTTTTGAAATCCATTTGGCTCTTCTTCCATCAACATCTGGCTAGGTTAGGAAATCCTTTACTGAAGCTGAAGGCACGTAGGCAACCACCTTGGAGTGAAAAATGTAAATTTTTAATGCCTTTAAGGACTTTATAAGCACATATGCCTATTTTTCAATAAGGTCATACCTTAATTTAGCATCCCTCAATGTTTTGCTAAAGAAGGCCACTAGGTGCTCTACATATTCACCTTTTTTCTACAACAATACTGCTACAAGTGTATCATAAGAGGCAAAAGAGAATATATAAAACTCCTTGGTGTAGTCTAGGTTGATTAAAGTGGGAGCTTCCATGATAGCTCTTTTGATGGCTTCGAAAGATCTTCTTGCAGCCTCTATCCATTTTATCTCTAACCCCTCTTTTAGCATGGAAGTCATGTGCTTCGCTAGGTCTGCAAAGTTTGGAATAAACCTCCTCGCGAAGTTAATTCTACCCAAAAAGGATTGAATGTCCCTTTTTGACCTTGGGATGGACAATGTCTATATTGCTTGAACTCTTTCTGGATCAACTTTGACACCTGCGGTAGAAACCGTATGCCCTAAAAGTTTTCCTTCTTCAAGAGCGAAGTGTGACTTCTTCAAGTTTACTGAAATTCTAAACCTTTTACAATTTAGGAACACCTTCCTCAAATGCAAGATTTTAGGGGATGAAATCCATTGTGAATCCTGTTATCACTCCAAGAAACTCTCCTAGGTTGCAGCTCAGAGATGCCTGGTAACATATAATCTTCAATATTGTTGTCTAAACTATTGGAATAAATAATGGTCTAGATCAAGCCAGATAACCAGTTTGACTCTGTTATTACTCAAGACATGCATGAACACCCTCAACCTACAAGGCTTTAGATCACTAATGCTTAATAGTTTATAGGTTAAGTGAGTGAATGGAGAATACTAATCACACCAGCAGATACATACATAACCATATGATGGCCAGCTACAAAAAGTAAATGAGACTTGCAAGTCTAATACATCAACACAAAGATAAGATGACAGTTGTCTGGCATTTGACACAAAAGAAACCTAAATGGCCTATTCAAGTGCAAGCTTAGAACAGAAGAGAATTTGGGATATTTAACATATAACAACAAAAGAAGCTTGTATTACTGATGAATGAAGATGAGAAGCTTGAGTGGCAGAGTCTCTGCAGTCTCCAACTCCAGTTGTCCTAACCTAACCCCTTTGGCTTTAACTACCTGATTGCGTATGAGGACACAATTCTCCTTCCATCACGAAAATGGAAATTAATATGGTACAACGCTGCCCTATTAGATAGTTGGTTTGATCGTGCCAGTGAGGCTCCGTGACTATTTATTTATACTTGATTGCATGTGTCCTTCCTCTTTCGGCCATGCTTTCTGGTATTTCCATTCAACGGCCTGACTGTCACGATACTGATAGAGTCAACCACCTTCCTCCTCGGGTAACTGATAGGAAGTCAAGTACGAGCTGCATGGGTGGTTGGACATGCTAAATAGGAAGAACAGTGCAATGGCAAGGTGGTGTAGGACAAGCAGGTAGCGATTGCATGAATTAAATTGGATGGACATAGTAATGGCAGGGTGGCGAAGGAAAAGCAGGAGCAGTCATGGATGAGGGCCATTAGATCAGAATAAATGGACAAAGGACATTGATTGCATGAGGCTTGCAATCTTTGGTGGGAGTGGAAAAGGTCTGACCCATTGGATCTCGGTGGCCAGATCAGATGATTATCGAGTACAGGAGGTGCTTGGACGATAGCGCCCCGGGGGTGGTTTTGTTTGTGTGGTTATGATTTCTATCGGATGCTCATCAGGCGATAAGCGGTAAGGGTGGATTCCTCCCAATTCCACTCACTGCATGCCACGTAGCAAGGGAGGAGAGAGAAAACTACCTTTATCGGGCAAGTACTCCTCTCACTAGTTGCCCGCGCGATAAGAGTGATAGTCGTTAGATCTAGCAGGAGTGATCTAATGGCGGAGATCGATCAAGCATGTCTCATCGATTGGGTGAAATGTGGGTTGTTAGATCGGTAGGGAGATCGACAGCAGAGGGACACGGAGTACGAGATGTCCTCGAGTAATGCACGGAGGGTGCGTATGATGGAAAAGTAAGATTTTTCTGGAGTTTTGGGTTAATTTATTTAAGGCTAAGGCAGAAGAGGGTTTCGTTATGAAGTGAGGGTTGGGTTAAGATATGAGCAGAATAGAATGTAAGCAGAAGAGTGGGGAAAGTGGAGTGATGGCCCGTGTGGGGCCCTTTCCAGGGTAGTAAAGTAGACCATCTTCTTCCTTTAGTCTTCAAACTAGCAGCACTGCACCTCAGGGCTAACAACTCCATTACTAAAACTTTATATTTTAAAGAAACATGACCTAACAACTTCACTAAAAATATTGCATAATGACAAGTACATATATTCAAGACTCCACCAAATATTGTCTTTCATGGTGCAATTATATTTTTTCTTCTCCACTGAGTCCAACAAAAGACCTTCAAGATATAGTGAAGGGAGAAGATTCTCGAAGAAAGAAATGATTGTATAGAAGTCCTCTAAATTTATAAGGAGAAGTTTAACCCTTGCCAAATATTTTCTTAGAGAAGGTTCCCATGTTGTTTGGATATACTTCAAATGTTACAAAAAAATGGTTAAGTGTGATAGTATTTGTGATATTTATAATGTGGTCGAAGATGCTGGTGCTTACTAATTGATAAACCAAACTATACAAGGAAATTCTCATGAATGATTTACTTCATAACTTTTTGGAAGCATCACTAGTTGAGATGTATTAAAAAAACTGTTTGTTAAGAAATATTTCTCAAGGAAAGACACACCTCTCTTTTCTTTAATTTGTTTGAAATTCAGATGAATGAGGAAGAGACAACTAAAATTTTCATTATTAGATTTATGAAAGTCCTTTATGAGATTAGTCAAGATATGTTTCCATATGATTTAATCATTTTTATATTTTATGAAAATTATTTACCTAACAATATAATATTTTTATTGAAGCAAGAGGGAGAGTGCAGTTGGGAAGGATTAATGCAACAAGCTCAAGTCATTGAAGAAAAAATTCACGAAAGTGGTTTTGATCTCCTAAAATTTCCAATATTGTTCTGGAACATCGAGAAAAGGTTTACAAGAGAAATTTGATAAAATATGTGAAAGTTTCTCTTATATGATGTCCTTAAAGATAAAAGTGAATACCCTAATGTCTTAAGTCAAGAAGAATGCCATTGTCCACATGCTCCATGGGAGGGAAATTCTAATTTCTCATATGTTAAGCTGGAGAGTAATATTGAAAATGATTTCAAGGATGAATATGATGTACCTTAACTAAATGCATATGAACATTGAGAAGATGATACAATAGATTCTCAATGGCCACAATTGGTTTGTATGAAGCCACAAGAGGGATGCTAACATGAGATGAGAAAGACTTGTCATGTTACATCAAATTTTCAACCTCTTGAATTCTCATCAAGAGTAAATTCAAAAGAAGAAGATGCCTTCCTAGAATAATAATAATAATAAGAGAATTTTCAACGATAGGGATGAATGGTATATGTTAATGAAAAAAATAGAAGTTATCCATATGATCCTCCATTGATTCTCAGTAGAATTTTATTTTTGTAACAATGCACTATTGTCATTACATGATGAAAGTATTTCTTTGGAACATTTCCATAAAGAAAATAATTTCAACCATGAATGTGAGCAAACAAATGAGGTGGTTATGTACATGGATCCATTAGAAGTCTACATATACTTAAGAGTGGCCCTTATCTCCAGGTAGGTTAGGGAAGGTATATTTCTTTTCCTCATGTAAATAATATTTTTCTTTCAATAAAGTTTACCTAATAATCATTTATTGGAATGAGACAATGGTTTGGGGTGAATCGATATCCTAAATGCAGAAGGAATTTGGTCTATTTCTGGAGCTCTTAACAACTTATAGGGGGTCACTATATTGTAGTTGGAACCAAATTTTGATATTTTTTAATGTCACCAATCAACTAGAGTGATTTTACTTTAAATATATTTGAAGTTAAATACATCGATATGGAGATAAAATTTTGAATTCTTGAAAGTGAATAATTACCTTGGCTTATTGATCATGAAAACTTAACGAGTCATTAATAATCAAAATTCAATTTAAATGTTGCAATGCTTCCTCACACAAGGTCAATGGGGATGGTTTATCCTTTTAAAAGGATACTAAAAAAGAAGGAAGCTTTTTGCAATCATTATCTCATTGCATATCCCTATGTGTCAGCTTCATCCAACACTTCATGAAATAAAAAATGGAGTTCATGCTTGAGATATTATCAATTTGGTCCACAAACCCATCTATATATCTTAAACACATCCTATTCATTATATCTTCATTAATTATCCATTTATCCATTACTTCTCCCACATTACTCTAATTCCTATTTTTACTTCTCATTGTACATTACTCTATTTACTTCATTTTTTTTTCACTTCTACTTTCACTTTTACTACCTAACTAACTAGTCATTCTTTGAATATTTTCATGCATTCTCATATCCTAAGTTTTTCCCTAATTTTATTTAGGACACATCCTAGTGACACATGGAAATATGTTTGGGTGAAAATCTGAAGGTACTGGTTGGACATAGATGACTTAGCATGATGACTAGGTGTTGAGGTGGTGACCAAAATTTTACACTATACACAAGCTACAGAAGAATCCATGGTTCTTTCTACTCCATAAACAAATAATATGGGGATCCTATTTCCTTATAAAGTTTTACAAATTCCCTCCCATAATGCACTCAAAATAAATGGTGGTGGATTTATAAATAAAACGCCAAGATTTATGTGGAGCAAATTAATGCCTTCTGAGTCACTAACTTATAAAAGCCATAACTTAGGTTCTCAATGTTTAAATTGGGAAAATGGGAGCTCGTTGTAAAGTTAGTGATGCGAAGAAAAAATTGGAGATGGTTTCATGGCTGAAATGTCATCTATCACACCAAACAAATTAAATTACATTAATGGCCATTTATGACTTGGAAACAAGTTACTTTTTTAATATAACTAACTTAAACTAATTTTCAAATGTTTAAAGTAGGCCTTTCTTTGATAATATAGTAATAAAGTTTATATATGCCAAAGGGAGATAATTTAGTTAGCACAAAAGGGAAAAATACGTAACTATGAAGCATTTACAAATAGATGAAGAAATGATTATTATAAAAATGATGAAAGAACATTTAAAAAGAGAGAGAACCCCCTTTCAACATAGTATGTAAAGTAACCTCCTAGTTGAGTCTTCTGATATATGTTTCTAAATATTTTGTTTCTTTTCAAATACATGGTACATGGGAGACTGATTCATTCCATTTTGGACAAATGCATTTTAATTTTCTAAACAATATGAACTCTTTTTTAATATTTGTATTTGAGGTTCCATAGAGAACTCTCATGAATTCATAGCTAGTGTGATATTTTGAATTTGGGTTTTAAAATTAATATTGCAAGTGTGTAACTTATTTCATTCCATGAGTTTAAATGGAAATATCATCTTAGTTTCTCTATAAATATGGTATGCTTCCTTTCGTCTTGCTCAATAACATGGTGTGTTTTAGCTAATTTTATATTGGAAGC
>APFE030139583.1:3531-26519 GCA_000404065.3 Pinus taeda
ATAACACAAGTGAGTGTCGGACCAAGCATTCGCTGGTGGCCAAGTTGAAGGCTTCCAAATTTGAAGCATGTTCCGATCCTGAGCCAAAACCTGACAAGGGGAATGGAAAGGGGAAGCAAATCATTGATGTAGATCCCAACGCCACTATTACCACTGCCAAGATCCAGAAGAATTAGCCCAAAGACCCAGAGGAGGGGGAGCGTCTTTTCCACTCATAGATGTGGATGAAGGGTTCGTCACTGCAATTCATTGTTGATAGTGGCGGCCAAAAGAACCTCGTTTTAGCAGAGGTCGTGAAGCGGTTGGGCCTAACGACTGCACCACACCCGCAGTCATATAGTATCGGGTGGCTTCATGAAGGACGAGATCTCAAAGTTCGCCAGCAATGCCACCTTTCCTACAACATCAAGCCCTTCACTCACGAGGTATTGTGTGATGTTACACCTCTGGATGTTTGTGATGTATTATTAGGCCAGCCATACTTGTGAAGGTGACATGTTGTGTATGAGTCAGGGCCTCGTGCTATCATTATTTCTTTGAATACTTCATTATACAGGATACCGGAGGTAGCCCCACCTATCGCCACCTCTTTGGTCACTGCTAAGAAAGGTAGCAAGCTCATCTCCCAGACTAGGAAGTTCATTTTTTGTCTGACTTGCTCCCAAAGTAAGGGGAAGATCATCACCACATCCACGACTACCATGAAGGGCTCCTCGATGCAGCAACAACAAGAAATGAATACGGCCATGATAGAACACATGAACAACTTCACCTCATGCGCAGGGGTACCACACAAGCTTTAGGTGGGCAACAAAGTCTGGTTGCATTTGCAGAAAGAACGCCTTACAAGAGCCCATCAGAAGCTCTTGCCACGCCGACATGGTCCTCACACCATTACTAAGGCTGTGGGAAATAATGCTTTGGAGCACAAAATTCCTCCATTCCTTTGCCTGCACCAAGTGTTCAATGTGTACCTCCCTCGACCATGCTTCTCACCATTTCTGGAGACATCAGAGATTGCAAAACAGCTCACCAGAGACCCAGCTCAGCAGAAGCTTCCTCATCTCAAGGAGGAAACCAATGCAATGGGGACCATTGCTTCCTAAGGGGCGAGGAATGATCCAGGTGGATGTTGTTGGCCACCCACCTATCCCATTGGACCCCCATAACTATCTTTTTCAGCTTTTTCAATTTCCTAAATTGTAGCACATTTCACTATTTTTAGCAGTTTTTCGGGTCCTGAACTTCCAGAGCCATTTTGAGGCCCTAAACGACACTTTTTTGGAAATCTAGGGGCAATGTGGGTTCATTAGCTAATGTTGCCCTTCCCAAAGTTGTAGTTCTCGGATAGATCTTCCTAACGAGCTATTGTACGCATCAAATGAATATCGGGTGCCAAAGTTACGACCCCGGGAAATTGATGTACCAATTTACTCAAACGGGGCCCATAATCTGGTTTTCGTCTTCTAGGGTTAGGTTTTGCGATGTGAGGGTTTTCCATTGTTTCTCAACAATAAATAGGCCTTCGAGACTCATTGTAACACAGTTTAGAGTCATGTAGCCGCCACATCTCTTCTCAGAGATAAGCTACCATTGCCCTAGCTGGTTTATTTCCATTTCTGGTTGTAAGCATATTTTAGTATTTTCCATTAATGAAATGAAGTATTATTTCCACAACATCTTTATGTATATGGTTATCTCTGTATTTTATTGCGTTCTTGTTTACTTCCGGATCATCAACCTTCCCTTAGTGGTTTGCTATGTAGGTTAGATGAGTGGTTCATCCTTCTCCTACCGAGACACAATCGTAGGATGATTGGTTCAAACTTCCCCTAGTTATTTTTTGTGTACAAGATGACTGGTTCAACCTTCCCCTCGGTACATGTAGGTAGAATGAGTGGTTCATCCTTCTTCTGCTGAGAAATTCCACCCATGTAGTCTGGGAATCATGGGAACTACTTCTCATCTAGCCAATGAGAAGGGAAATGAGGATAGGGACCATTGTACTATTGATTAACGCATCGTGTACTACCGTATTCCCTATAAAATGATGATATTGATCTATGATAAATTAGAACTGACTTTGGGTCAATAAGAGTGGTATGAGGCACAGTGTTTATTTGGAACTGATTTCAGATCAGTAAGAGTGATATGAAACACTCTCTTTCATCTGGGACTCACTTTCGATTAGTAGAGAATGGTATAATACATTCTCGGTAACTTATTTCTCTTCTTCTTCATAGTTCAATAGAGCAATGCATTGATGGTAGAGATACTACCGACTTACAGATGGATTAACAAATGGATTTTTGCCTAGTTGAGAGGGAGTGTTAAAGTTGGCAACTAGGGCCAAACTCTATGTGCATCATCTTATTTATAGAAACTAATTTTTTTCTTGTATTCCTCTCCTGGAGAGGTGTAGGATTGATCTAAATATCATCTGATTCCAACATGTATTTATCTAGATATGAACTTATTTATATTATTTGACAATTTCTCAAGGTCGGCCAACAGCCAAACAAATCTGAGCTCAACCTCAACATTGCATTTAAATAGGGGAGGCCTTAAGTCATTTAACACTCATATTACTCTTGATCTCTCCTCTCCACTCATTTGGGTTTGTCCTCTCACGAGTGAGATGTAGTGGAAAGGGTTACCTAAGAGATCTCGATGTAGTCATCTAGAGCGACATAGTGACTATCCAAAAAAGGAAATTTAATCACAGTGAAGGAAGCTTAATATGCAGCTAAAGGACAAGTCCTAGCCAAAGTCATAAAGGTGCGCTAGCCACAGGTTAAGAGGAGAGTTAATCCACACTTAAGGAAGCATGTAATCCACTGAAATAAGAGCTCTAATCCACACTTAAGGGAGGCCCTAAGCATGTGTCCGAGAGAGGCCTTATACATAGTCAAGGATGAGCCTTAATATGCAGTCAATGAAGAAGCCCTAATACGTTCCCTGAAGAAGCCTTAATACACTATCTAAACCAGCCCTAATCAGTTGACTAAGGGATGTACTAACTATAGTTAGGAGAGGCCTAATCCACTCAAAGGAGGAGGTCTAATACACAACCAAGGATAGACACTAACTGAGGTAAATCAAGCTTGTTGATAACATGAAGGAAGAAGAGAATTTCAGGTTACTGTAGGTGACAACACCAACATAGGGGCAAGGTTATTTGGGCATCCTTTTGTGACTGCGTGAAGTTGTTCTCTTCTTGTAGGACAGTCGAGTTGGATGACCTAAGGGACAAATATGTCGGAGTCTCATTGGAGGGACAAGGAGTAATGTTTATTCTCCTTGGAAGCTAAAGGAAGACTACGAGTTAAGCCGCAGGATATAACACCATACTCAAGGATTCTGTATGGGTGTTTGAGGGCTTATATATATGCCGAGATCAACAGCATAACCAAGGAGTTGTCCTAGGCTGTTTTCATGATTGTTTAAATATTATTTCAATAGTGCTTGGTGCCCTAACGAGTCATCATGATGACAACTGCAAATCTATTTTTAATTATGTCCTATTTCATCGAGTGATAGCTAGTGCAACAAGAAGACATCAGAGTTCTCAGAGATATTTTCGGTCAAGGTTTGACCATGACTAGCTCAGTTTGTTGAATATCCTGTTCATACCATGCAGATGATCTCTAGAAGAATATTCTGTCATCTTTGACCATCATTGCTTTCTCTCCCCAAGACATTTCTACTGTTATTATAAATATCAGTTTTGTCTATTTGTACTCTCTCTCTCTCCCCTCAACTATTTAAGAATATAAGAAGAATTGATTAAGGGCTTCCTCGCATTGGGGTTCATGTGTGGCTAGTGCAACATCTTGTGTCCTCTAGTCTTGGCTTGTCTTCTACTGTTTATGTTTGATGTTATATTTTCATTTTACTATCATGCTAATGTGATTGCTAATATTGACATTGATATTGGACTAACAACAAAATTGAAGTAAATTGTCCTAAGCATAGAACATTCCAAAAAAGATTAGCAAAACTAAAACAAATGGTGTTTCTTAGGCATCTATTTCTGGTGTGAACTAGGTTACACATCAGCATGAAATCTTTTTGCATCTTTCTGAAAGAGAGTTACAAAACATTTGTAAATTTCTTGCAAAAGAGGGATTGTGAGATAAGCTTACAATAGAAATTGTGAAGAAGTTAGCCCGTATGTCATCTCTTCATACTAAACACTTGATACTGGATAAATTACATGGAAAAATTTACTTAACCAAGTTGGATATTCATTTAGGATATCATCAAATAAGAATGAATATTGAATACATTCCAGAAAAACATTTAGAACTCTTGCAGGTCATTATGAATTTTTTGTTCATGCATTTTGGCCTTTTCAAATGCTTCCTTAGGAAGAATGTTTTAGTATTTTTTGATCTATTATATCATAAAAATTGTAGAATCGAAAATACAATGAACATACAATGGCATTCATAAATAATAACATTCACAATTGCACAATTGTATGGAAGAAAAACTCATAGAACTTTATTAAATAGAAGGGAGAATTACAACCCAGCTATCTGATCTAGCATCATCCTCCCAACATCAAAGCTCTCTTCAAATCATGAAAAGCAAGATCACACCAACAATACAATGCTCTTTCTCAACCATAAACTATCAACACTTCCTTACAAATTACAAAATTCCACCCTCTAGATCTTTCAGATGAGGGATCCATTTATAGATGTGTACAAGGGTGTGAGTCATCTCTAGTTTTTTGATTAGTGTCATTCCACTTGTTGTTTCTAGTTCCACTTAGATATTTCATAGATCTCTTACTCATCCTTGAGCAAATTTAGAGAGGCAAGTGTCATAGGAGAAGTTTCTAGAAGATTCCATGAGCATCCACTTATCAAACTATCTCGGACATATGTCCATCCTCGCTCATCACACACTAAAGAAGGCCTCATCAGTATGCATCCCACCTGGCTAGTGTAGGAGTCATTATCCATTGCACCATGACAGTGGAGCAATCAATATGGTCCTATTTTGGCCAGTTCTAGATGGTTTTACAGGTGGAACTTTTGGGGAATGATGTAATCAGTTGACCATGTTCCTTTAGGGTATGAAAAAACACTTTTAGGGGTTAAAGAGCCCTATTTTATCAACATATAATATTGGGGTTTAAGTGCCCAAATATGTCGATAACATACACTAGGTATAAAGCAAGGAAAATGATTAAAATATAGAAGATAAAAAGCAAATGAAATAATAGAATTAAGCTAGCTATAAAGCAAAGGGAATTTCTGATGTAGAGAGTGATTCAATTATGAATTCCATCATACTCCATTTCAAACACAGAACATAGCATATATGATAAAGAAATTAATGAAATCTATGTGCGGTTGGTTAAAGACCTATACTGGCCGTAAGAGCCCTCCACAAAACAATTGGCAATCTCCAATTGACACAGTACGGAAAACATAAACGAAGTCTATTACTCACAAGCAAGTTTAACAAGATGTTCCTAAAGTTTATATGTATTTGTGTACACCCAAGACACAGAGCGTCCATGGATTTTATAATACTTCTATGTATAACAATACGAGAGTTTCAAGCATATATATATTTTTTCTGATCCTACTAAATCAAAATATATCGCTATATAATTTATTTTCTATTTGGAAAAACAAATTGATAAGTTTTCGAGAAAACTCAGTGTCTATCTCGGTGATAATCTTGTAGTTGACTTTGAGGTTGACCGTGTTGTCATGCAAACTTCTTGAAGGATTGGCTTGAGAGAATAGGAAAGAATCCATGAGCGAATCATTCCTCATCCATCCATATCTTCCTTGGCTTAGGTGGAGCATCTAAACCTTGTTAAGAAAGGCGATAGCTACAAAAATCTAGATTGGCTGCAGAAATCTGGATTTGCTGCAGAAACAAGCCAATTTCATAGACAAATGTACACTTTAACAAAACAATAAGGTATATAGACAAATATGAAGAAGAAGACATTTAAACTCTTACCTTTAGCAAAACCTTGTGTCTATTTCATTATTTAGGTGATAGGTATAGGGAAAAAAGAAGAAGTATATGCAAAGAGGGTGTCAAGGTAAGACAATCCTTAGACTCTACAACAAGTTGGGGTCAAGGACAATTGACAATATTCATCTATTACAATACATTTACAACATGTTATATTTGTTTGCTAAGGGAGGCTTCCCCATACTCAAATCATAAGCTAACATAACATTTATAATGATCAAAACGCGCATCAACAGATGCAATTGGTGGACCCATGACTGGATGATTATCTATATGATTATGACCATGATACATTGTGAAATTTGGTAACTCCTAAAATTGTGCCCCAGATCGATGAAAATATATTTTTGGTCTTCTATATCATTCACACAACCAGCCAACGTACGAGTCTAATCATGTGAATCAATGAGCTAAAGTTGAACGCGGTAGAGACCATCTAATTACCACCCAATGATGTAAGTCATTAACAAATGTGAGGGAAACCATCGATGATGTTAATGGCTCTCAAGGTACTATAGTACAATCTATATGGTGTGAATAAAGGAGTTGATGTTGAATGCCACACAAAATATTTCAGCTAAAGGCCATTGATGTAAACATGTCACCGAGAGTAAGGAAACTTTCCATTGATGTATGGAAGTACCAAGGTACCAAAGGTGTGTTTCTAAGTCAACTTCCTGGATGATGTGTTGATGTTAACATGAAGTGACCCATCACAGGATGGCTTTGATGTATCCCCCATCAATGACACAAAATGAGTATCATGATTTAGATAGAATGATCATAATGATGTTGACATGGAGTCATGAAAGGCAGATATGAACTAAAGGCTTAAGAGTATTGTAGCATATATCAATTGAATGACTTCTCTTGAATACACCAATGAAACTAAATGGAGTTGGCAGAATTGACCCAAAGTTAAAACAGAGGCTCTAACACAATATCATAACCAAGAGAAAAGTTGATTACCTAACCCAACAACCACAAAGATGAAATGGAAGAGTGTTGTGTTCAAGACTGACTCACTGCAATTAGAAAAATGGAATCCCTAATTATACTCCTTAGCACGTCTTTATTTTTTAACAAGCTTGAGGAGGATAACATATGCTTGATCTCTAAGTTCATCCCTTGGATGAATCCCTCTAAGTATATTTAATGAACCGTGAGAAGGAATGATTTGGCTTCATTATGATAGATGACTCATTAATTATTTGATGTTTTAATGAGTCTAGGGAAGGTCAAACTCAACATATCTTTCATCTTTAGATAGTTTTAAAAAGAGGAGAAAAAGAAAACTCCAAATTACCCTTTTCGTAGGTAGTCCCTTAGGTCCAAAAATGTAGAAAGCAATACCAAAGAGAACCTCTTAGCCATGTTTGACTAAGGTATTCCTTTTCCATAATTAGTCTATCTCAATCTAAAAAATGGTTAAACATTTACTGAGTAGATGTCTTTCCCTTTACTTTTACTAGTTCAAAAAGAGAAGTGCTTGACAATAATTTCATATTTTGGGAGTTTTAAAAGAGCTAAAATAGGACTCCTCTTAGAGGAATGAGTGCTATAAAGAATAGAAATTGGTTTTGCTCATGAGGGAACTGCTTAAAACACATAGAACTCAAGAATCTGGCTAATAAGGCCACTCATGGAAGTCATTCCTAACAAAAGGGTAAAAAATAAGTGAAATATTATGATTGGCCAAGCTAATTGTAACAACAGAATGAGAAAACCAAGGCCCATCTCACAAAAAATAGGCTGATAAAAATGGCAATCACAAGGGGTAAAATGGGAATGGTTTCATTTTTACAGAATCTTGAAACATGGAAACTATGCTTGAAATTGGTTTCATTTTTTCACAAGCTTGAAATAGAGGAAAAACCATTCTTTAAATAACTACATTGCCCCAAACTTCATTTCATGCACCTAAGTAAAATGTTGGGTACTAACAGGTGGATTAAATGAAGGTTCATTTACGAGATAAAGTGAAACAATCAACTAGGAATTTATGAGACATAATTACATACTCAAGTTGGAAAGGGGAATTGTTTTAGTTTTTAATGAGTCTGGCACAAGAAAATAATTATGCTCGGGACAATTTTTTTCATTTTTTAACGTGCTTGAGAAGAGCTAACAAAATTTTCTCTGATCCTAATCACGACTGCCAAGAGTCCACGACTTCCAAGAGGTTTTCATCAGATGGGAAAAAACATCTGAAATGTATCCCCCAGTAAGTGTTTGACCATATGACCTAGCCAACCTAGGTCTAAATAAGTTGAGAAAAAAATGAACGGCTCATCTTCAGTAGTAGGTACGTGAATGGGATAGGTTCCCCACATAATTAACCTATGGTGCATCAGATACCACTTGCATATAAGGACCATTCAGGGAAACTGGCTGATTGGGAGTCAAATGAGGACAAGTAATGGTCGCAATTCTTCCTTCATGCAGGAAACACATCACAGGAAAGAGTGAAGAGATAAGAGCTCCCATGACATATACATAGTCACGCCCAAGGAGTAAATTAAAATCCAAAGGGCCTTGTACTGAAGGATCCCTAATGGATGACTAGTTCCTTTGTTAAAAGCCAACAGATTCTAGGTAATGGGCACAAACTATGGAGAACCTAAGTCTTAATAAGTAGTTGAGGACATAATACTAACATATTTCAATTCATCTATGATTTTGCTACGCATGACCACATTATAAGCAGGCACTATGATCTGAAAGGCAATGTAACGTGGAAGGCGATATACTACCAGTTGACTCCAATCAACGAAAGTGACTATACTACTTGGAGGGGGGATTGTAGGAACGAGACAACTACCCCATTGTACAATGGGAATGGGAGAAATGGTCTCTAGTGTTTTGTGAATGGAAGGATTTACCCCTGAGCTATGGGAATGGGAGAGCTATCCACCATTTCATTGGAACCTGAAGAAACGAGAAGAACTATAGTGGTATGAAGTTCACTCTCTGTGGGAATGGTATGATCAGATGAAGGTGGAATCAATTCAACATTTTTCTAAGCCAATGGTTGGCCGAGAATCTAAGCCAATGATTCATATTAGGAGAATTTTTTTTTCACTATTAATTATTGACTATTAAATAACCAGTGCCATGCCACAACCCCATTGGGTTTTAGCCCACTAATTGGGTTTAATAACTTCAAAATGAAAATATCTCAAATCGTGAAGAATTACTTGGTGTGTCACATATCAAGGGAAACAACTCAATGAGTAGAACCCATCTAGAAGATCCTTGACTCATAATAAAGTAATCTTTTAATCAAAGTTCCCATGAAATATTAGTTTAGCCCCTAGTGCTGCTTGGGTTGACATCAATGACAACCACTGATCAAGAATATCCCCTTTGGAATTGATAGAAGTACAAGTACTCCACCTGCAATCATGGCACCTCTTCCTACTGCCTTCTCTTTGTCTTTGTCATCAATGGCAAAGTGTAACTCCCCGTCAAAAACTATCATCTTGCGGACCTATACACACCTCCACTCCCCCTTTCTACTTAGTTAGATAAGAGAAAGA
The DNA here is from genome assembly GCA_000404065.3 of Pinus taeda. Classification (NCBI taxonomy): domain Eukaryota; kingdom Viridiplantae; phylum Streptophyta; class Pinopsida; order Pinales; family Pinaceae; genus Pinus; species Pinus taeda. The sequence continues at coordinate 13,080 of APFE030139583.1, forward strand.
TTCTAAAGATAACTTGGGAGAATCCCGAGATTTTGGCAAAGATACTCAAATGCATCATGTGGTAATGGTCTGGTAAATATGTTAACAATTTTTCCTTTGTGCCAACATATTCAAGTTTGATATTCTTTTTGGTGACCTTCTCTCTAAAGAAATGATATTTTATTGGAATGTGCTTTATTTTGGAATTCATCAAATGATTTTTGGAGATATTGATGGCACTCGTGCTATTGTAAAATATGGGAATAGGCTCATCAAACTTAACTTGAAGAGCTTGGAAGGTTTGTTGCATCCAGAGAACTGGAGTACAACAAGTCTTGTCACGATGTATTCTGCTTCCACTTAGGATAACAATATTGAAGACTACTTTTTACTTAACCATGAGGCAAGGAAACCACCTAGGTATAATGCTCCTCCACCGGCACTCTTACAATCATTTACAGTTCCTACCCAATTTGCATCTGTATAAGCTTGGATGACCAGATCATTTCCTTTGGGATACCAAAGACCATATTCCACTGTGCTCTTAGGATAATGAATAATTCGTTTGATGACACTGATATGAGATTATTTTGCTGCTACTTGGGATCATGCTACTTGTCTAACTACCTACATCACATCTCGGTAGGAGGCTATCACATATAAGAGACTACCAATCATGGATAGATACCACCTTTGGTCCACATCATTTGATGAACCTTCTAATCTTAACTTGCAATCGGTTACCATGGCGGTAAGGACTGGCTTGAAATCTTCCATCTATAATTTCTTGAGAATTTATTTGATTTACTTGGTTTGATATATGAATATTCCTTTATCATACTGAGATACATTGATAATCGTTAGATTATCTTGATCCACTTTCACATAGATATTGCTTCTTAATGCTTCCTTTATTTAATCTATAATACTTCAACTATTCTTCTCTCCCTAAACATGAAATGAAACGTCCATATTGTTCAAAGTACCTTTCTATCAATCGTAGACTTGTGTAAAATGGGAATGGTTTTATTTTTACAGAATCTTGAAACATGGGAAACTTTGCTTGAAATTGGTTTCATTTTTTCACAAGCTTGAAATAGAGGAAAAACCATTCTTTAAATAAGTACATTGCCCCCAAACTTCATTTCATGCACCTAAGTAAAATGTTGGGTACTAACAGGTGCATTAAATGAAGGTTCATTTACGAGATAAAGTGAAACAATCAACTAGGAATTTATGAGACATAATTAAATACTCAAGTTGGAAAGGGGAATTGTTTTAGTTTTTAATGAGTCTGGCACAAGAAAATAGTTATGCTCGGGACAACTTTTTTCATTTTTTAACGAGCTTGAGAAGAGGTAACGAAATTTTCTCTGATCCTGATCACGACTGCCAAGAGTCCACGACTTCCAAGAGGTTTTCATTAGATGGGAAAAAACATTTGGAAGGTATCCCCCAGTAAGTGTTTGACCATATGACCTAGCCAACCTAGGTCAAAATAAGTTGAGAAAAAAATTAAAGGCTCATCTTTAGTAGTAGGTATGTGAATGGGATAGGTTCCCCACATAATTAACCTATGGTGCATCAGATACCACTTGCATATAAGGACCATTTAGGGAAACTAGCTGATTGGGAGTCAAATGAGGACAAGTAATGGTCACAATTATTCCTTCATGCAGGAAACACATCACATGAAAGAGTGAAGAGATAAGAGCTCCCATGACATATACATAGTCACGCCCAAGGAGTAAATTAAAATCCAAAGGGCCTTGTACTGAAGGATCCCTAATGGACGACTAGTTCCTTTGTTAAAAGCCAACAGATTCTAGGTAACGGGCACAAGCTATGGAGAACCTAAGTCTTAATAAGTAGTTGAGGACATAATACTAACATATGTGAATTCATCTATGATTATGCTATGCATTACCACATTATAAGCATGCACTATGATCTGAAAGGCAATTTAAGGTGGAAGGCGATATACTACCAGTTGACTCCAATCAACGAAAGTGACTATACTACTTGGAAGGGGGATTGTAGGAACGAGATAACTGCCCCATTGTACAATGGGAATGGGAGAAATGCTCTCTAGTGTTTTGTGAATGGAAGGATTTCCCCCTGAGCTATAGGAATGGGAGAGCTATCCACCATTTCATTGGAACCTGAAGAAACGAGAAGAACTATAGTGGTATGAAGTTCACTCTCTGTGGGAATGGTATGATCAGATGAAGGTGGAATCAATTCAACATTTTTCTAAGCCAATGGTTGGCCGAGAATCTAAGCCAATGATTCATATTCAGAGGGAGTTTATTTTATTAGATTCAGATTCTGATAAATCACTTCATCAACTATTGGGGCTCTTGGAGAATGCTTCTAGAAACCAACTCGAAGTCATGGCTAAGAAACTATAGGTTGTCCAACACTTTCAAGGCTTCATCCATATAAGTACAAAGGTGAATAGGGTGACTACTCCCTTTACATCAATTACAGGGAAATTTGACTTTACCCTTTTTCCCATGGACCTTATATCACTAGTTGAGGGTTATCACCAACATGATCTCCAGAATTTGACAACAAAGGCTAATGTGAGCCTATGGACAACACTTCTAATACTTTGGGAATATTAGGACAATCTATAAGAAGGTGGTCACCCTTACATAACATGCAAGGGAATTTAGCTTTGTGGGGCTGACTGGAATATTTGTCTATACTAGTTGCATCTGTAGCAATGGTTTCTTGGTTGACCCATTTCTTATTTTTCTTCTTCTTCTTCATCCTTTTCGTCTTCTTCTTACCTTCCTGGTTACTAGAATCAAGACTTTGACAAGGCGAAGAGGAAGAAATGATGAAGAAGCAATTGTTGATGAAGGAAAAGGGTCAATTTTAGGATGAACATGAGGTTGATGTTGTTCAAGTGGAGGAGAACTCGATTGAGAAGTAGTTTGGACATTGAGAACCATAGGAATTGACGATAACCAAAATGGAAAACCAATGTTAAATATGGGGAGGGACAACATTTCCATATAGGGAGCACCAATATTTCCAAAAAAAAAGTACCACGATTCCCATCATAGGGGTTCCCTTGGTTAGTAGACTCTAGAGTTATTGACATTAGTCTCAACCTAAGATCCACTAAGAAGTTCTTCCATGGGGAGGATGTTGTTCCACAATTAATTAATTTATTTTGTAAATTAGAAACATAGGAAAAACAAATGGGTAACTAGGCATAAATTTTTACAAGGAAACCTTGAACTGCAATATACACCTTGGTGAACTAAGGACTGAACATACATGTAGGAAATCTCATTGAATGTTGTGTTTAGGGTATCATAGTATACAATGCAGTCATATCGATTACCTATGTTCTAATGCACAACCATTAAATGAGAGAATTCACATATACTTACTAGGTGTGGAGAGCCATTTGATATACCCAAAGGTGCGTGGAGAACGATCTTATGCAATTGTATGTGGAACATGATTTCACCCCTCAAATAAAACATTGGAAAACAATGAAAACTCCTACATTTAACAATGCTGGAACATGTCTCTAGCCTATACCTCTATGTGTGTTTTTAAGTTTTAAATACTCAGGCTAAATGAGATGAATTTTAAAGTTGATCTTGAATTATCTTTCAGTTTCAAGGCTCAAAAATCGATGTCACCTAAACACACCTATGATGCAACTAATATGAAAAAAATAACTCTTTTTAATTTCAATGAAAGTTATCTAGTGTATGGAAGAGGTGCAAACAATGATGCAACAATCAAATATGTAGCCAACAAGAGCTTCCTAACTATATATTTCAATTTCATTATTCCAATTCAATTGAAAGAATTAAAAGGTGTCAAACCATGCACTGTAACCTATGCACGATTCCCCTGAAGACTATGTCAATGTAATCTATGAACACTTTACTTTCATGTTGTGAAAATGAGAATTCTAACTATGAAAATGTGATCTATGGAAGATAATTCTTCAAAACAGAGTTCTCAAAGTGAAATTGGGTCAATATTCCAAAATTTAAAAGAGATTACATTCAAATTTGATTACTATTCATTGTAAAAATGAAAGAAAAAATATGCAATTGCACACTAGGGAGTTACAATTTCACGGACAAAACCTAGATGAAAATGATTGTACATTTTTCTTTTCAACACAATTTTTGAAATGAAGAAAAGTAATATGCAAATCTTCAATTAATGATTCAATTACACTTTTCAGAATGGGGACTAAAACAAGAAATCGTCTAAGCGATCAACAATAAAAAAAAATCATTTTCAAGCGACCAAATGAGAAGAAAAAATTAAAATCAAAACCAATTCTTACCAAAATAAAACAACACAAATGAAAACTAAATGGAGTATTGAGAGAGACCACAAGACACTCAAGACTTAGGGAATTTCAACTAGAAGTAGGCTTATGAAAGAGAGGCTTAGGAAGGAAAGAAAAAATTATGCAAAAATAGGGACCGACGCTAGTGCACAAGAGGCATCAATGCGTTACAATGCTAGTACGGAGTGAGCTTGGGTGAGGTGCAATTCTATATCAAATGCACAAGTGGTTCGTTCGGTTTGGAAAATAAGGATTGCAAAGAAGGCTCAATGAAATCACTTCCTAGGTTTCTTCTTCATTGGGTGATACAATAAAGTTTATTTATGGAGGTAATGAAACACAAAGGATAAGGAAACCACCATGGTAATACTGCATTCCCCAGTATGATCGCCAATTTGTTATAGAGGATTTACAATTTCAAACGAAAGTATATCCATTACATCGGTTGCTATCCTAGAACAACAGAGAGATAATGGACACAATGATTTTCCTTAAATTAAATAAATGATGGAGTGAGGCCTACCTAGAATCCTTTACACACTTCGCTCCTTCTTTAGCTTGGATGCTCCAATTCTAGCCTTCAATTCGAAAATTAGAACCTACACAGTGAGATAACACAACCTAAGAAACTACAAGACCTATGCAGTATCGTCTAAATACTTCATTCAATAGATAAACATGGTATTGAAATATATGAAATACAACATCACATATAAGAAAATAATGAATCTTTTTCACTAATATAAATGGAAGGAGATTACAACTATAAGTATAAGTTGATCTTGTAGAAGAGCTCCCCGAAATTATTGCCTTGTGCTTTCCTTGACATAATATGCACCTTCAATCAGCCAAATTGCATGATATGATGACCACTCACTATAGGAACATAAGGGCATAATTATTCTCTAAAATCCAACAACAAACCATAAGAATGTTGGGAATATGTAGAAAAGTAGGGTAAGTTGGGAGTTCTTATCCAATTACCAATCTAAGGTTTGAGATCCACCTTTGATGGAGGGATAAGATCAAAGGATAAGTGGAGAAAACTCAAAATTAGGATAGGATAGGATTTGAATGTTTTATCAAAGCTATGTAGTTAAAACAAATTTTGGAAACTCCTATAAGGGGAAGCTTCCAAAATCCCAATCATTCTCTTGGATTTCTAGAACCAACACAAGTGCAAAGGGGAGAAACATGTTGGTGACCAACGCAGGCCACAATGGAGCAACTTGTAGGTGAACACACCCAAGCAGCCTTATCAGGAGTGTTGGTCCTCAACATGGATCAAATGAAGCAGTTTAGGGATGAAACCGTGGGGGATGAAGGGAACATGCTTAGGGCTTTGTGCAAGATGGTGACAAGGGAGAATATGATGTTGATTGATCCCATTAGGATGCTCACTAATCATACATAACAAAGTCACCTATAACAATTGTTACTAGATAATCCTAATTCAAATGAAAGTTGTCTTTTATGATGTGAACGTCTCTGTCATGATTCACAAGGGCCATCAAGATATCATCTCTCTCTCTCTCTCTCTCTCTCTCTCTCTCTCTCTCTCGCATGAGCATTTGTTAATTATTTGTTGTTTAAACCAAATTAAATCAACATTTTCAATGTGATGAGACTAGTGATTGGTACATTCGGGTGAAGTTTTACAACATACATCATTTGTATGATTTGGATTTAGTGCATTTTTCGATGTCATTTGCTTGAAATTAACAATGTTTTCGAAAATTTGTATTTTTATTAACGAAAAATGGAATTTATGCTTCAATATGCCTATTTATTACTCACGAGTGACATAAAATATGGAGTAGTAGGCTTCAATATATTCCAGCACCCAATAAATATTTATCCAAGTCTTTATTTCATTGTTCTTAGTGGTCATCGTATCGTAGCCTAGCTTCAATGTGGATGCTTTCATATTACAAACCCATAACTTTTTACCCGAATGAGATTGATTTGATATCAAAGAACTCAAGTTTTGCAATAAATGAAATATTTTGAGAAGTGTCACGTAATTTCCTCATAATTTTTTTTCAATTCATGTTAGTTATTATGCACTTTTGTTTGTTTTCATATTAAGATGTAACCAACATGCACCTATTAAAGCCACTATGGTATATTTAATTTTGGACTGACATGCAAGTTAGATCATCTGATGACAAGTCTTTCTTATAGTTTTTTAGCCTCTTACCTTTCAAACATACCAGTGGATCCATATCTTAGAGGTGGTCCCGCAACAATTGCACATGGTCAGTCCATTTTGAAACCCACACTGGAAATCACAAAGAATAGACATCAACCAAGAGAGCCTATGAGCTCCGAACATGATTCAAATATTGTTGTTTCAAGAAATAGAAAGGAAAATTCTTCTACATATTGTGATGTTGTTATTTCATCCAAGTATACACAATTATCATTGTGCTAAATGCATCTTATCCATGACATAGTTTGTGAAAATTATAATTTCTATTTCGAGATACATCATAGTTTGCAAGGATGAAGTCCTTAAATTAACATATGTAAATATTTTGAAATTTCATTGTCTTTATCCTCTCTAGGATGAAAAGGTCTAGTCAATTAACGCTGAAAGTTTAGCCATGACATCTTTATTTAAGGCTAGAATTATTGTTAATGTAAATTGTTGTTATTGGATAATATTATACTGATTTAAATTAAAGTTATATTTTATGATATGAAGTGTTTTTTCATGATTCCATCAAGCTATTTATCTCCCTCTCTTTCTCTCACAAACACATGCATGTGCATTTATGCATTATTTGTTGTTTAAACCCAATTAAATCAACATTTAAGTGTGATCATATTGGTGATTGATACATTCTCGTGAATTTTTAGACCATACATCATGTGGATGATTTTGATTTAGGTCATTTTTCCATGTCCTTTACTTAATCTTGACATTGTTTAAGAAATTTTTGTATTTTTATGGATAAACAATGTACTTTATGTTTGAATTTGTTTGTTTACCACTCATGATTGACATAAAATATGAAGTAGTGAAGCAGTCTACTTCAACTAATGCCTTCACCTAGTAAAAATTGGTCCATGGCTCCATTTCATTTTTCTTTGTGGTCATTGTAGCTTAACTTTAATGTGGATGTTTTCATATTAGGAACCAATAAGTTTGTTTGAAAATGAGAGCTCTCTCGACTCTTTGATAATGATGAAATGCATTTTTCAATCACCACGTAGTGCTTCTTCTTCTCATATGATATACAAGTTACAAGTAACCCCTTAGAGTAGCACATGTGGACCTTTGGACGTGAATGCTAATCGTTTGAACTTTCCAGAATATTCTGCTCACATCAAAAGCATACTAAAAGGTTGTTCTCCTTCAGAAACTGTCGAGAATGTGAAGTATGTAGGGTGGAAGGCTGCAAAAGAGTTAGCCCCGCTCATTAGTGTGGGTAATAAGGTTCGGGGATTCGAAGTTTCGCCACACGTTATTGTACAGCCGAAGCGGAAGGATCATGGATTACAAGTTTCTGTTGCCATTCCAGATGGTACCTCTACTGCTGCTCCAGCTTTATTGGTCTCTCCCACAAAAGGTATGCAACGTCAATTTCTTTTGTTTGTCTTCTTTTTCTCCCTCTCAAGGATTTGTTTAAATAATGGGTTTAATTATTATTAATATAATTTTTAATGCTTAATTTTCAAAGTTACATTTATTTTAATAGTTTTTTTTATTTAAGGTGGGAAAAGGCCTAGAGTATGCTCTAATTTTTTTGGGACAAACGGTCCAAGAATTTTTTTTGGGACATAACCGTCCAATAGTGAGAGCCCCTTTACTAACCATAAGTTGACGTTATTCAAGGTGGCCTTGTTTGAGTGAGAGGCTTCCGGGGTTATTAAAGATGGCTTTGTTTTTTTCAATAACAGTTATTCAAGGTGGCTTGGTTTCTTTCCAATAATAGTGATGAGTGAGCTTGCATTAAGCTATAGTATATAGAGATAATTGCCCTCAATACAACTCAATAAGTTTTCCCACCCTACTAAACTATAATATTTTTAAATATTATATATCCAATTATTATATTTAAATAGAAAATTACACGATTCTTAACATTGAGTGGAAGTGGACCCATTGTCCCACAAACAAGAGGGTCGGTCTGATAGACTAATTTTGAATCTCATAATCTCAGTTTAAAGTATGTTTAATACTCCAAATAAAATATTAATATTATTATTATAAACTACTTTATTTTTTTTATTTTTTTTGTTTTTGATAGTATTATAACAAAATCTTTTTTTGGTTTACTTCACTAGTAAAACTTAAAATAATATAGAAAAATATTTGATAATATTTATATTTTTTAATTAAAAAAATAAAAATTATCATTAAGATAAACTATATCTTTATATAATTTTTTTACATAAAATATTACCCAAACTAATAACTGTAGAGTAATTATAAAGATTTATTAGTATATTATATTAGAAGATTTATTTAGTAATTGATTATTGGACTTAAATGTAGTTAAAAATGTTTTAAATATTTATTATTAAAATAATTTTTATATTTTAATAAAATAAATAAATATATTATATATGTCATAGTGAACAGCTTTATGTATATATTTTACCTACGAATTTACCTCCGAATATATATATTTTTTTTCCTTTCAAAAGAAAATAAATAAATAAAAACAATATTGTGATTCGAGACTCTTCCCAATATAAACTTAACTATTCTATATTGTTAAAAACGTAATTTCACCTGCCGCGTAATTAATTTCTAGCGAAACCACCCGGATGCGGGTGCCTGTCGTGTTATTAAACGGATTAACAGACTGCCACGCGGGAGAGCGACGGGCAGCTGTCTCAATCCCGCGAGGGGCAATCACAATGAATGAAGAGCATTCAAAGTTGGCCGGCGAAAGTGAAGAGCATTCAAAGCTCTTCATTGCTGCGTCGAGTTCAGGACAGGAGCCTAAAGAATATCAGGATGGCGGAGGAGGGAGGGCAGTCATTTGACTGGGTTCCATTTCTGACGCTTGGTGAGAAGGAAGGGTCTAAGTTAATGCCCATCCGCAGGAAATTGCCTCCGTTCTCAGTCTATCTGCATCTGAGTGTAATCGCTGGCAAGTGGAAATGCTCGGGGGTGCATCCTAGAGGTGGAGACACTGGGCATCTTGCCTGGTGCGTTGTTCAGAGACCTACCGGGTTGTTTTCACCTTCTGTTCATCGGCTTATCGATATGGCTCCTCGGTACAGAGCCACACCACGTCGTGGGCGCCATCAGGGCCAAAGAAGTGGGGCTGGTAGGTGAGGAAATCACAGTCCAAGGAGAGTTTCTCCCCTGATTTGCGCTTCCCCATCCTCTAACAAAACAGAGGACTCAAGGAATTCCATTAGCAACTCGGTTCAATCGGCCAGGTTTCATTACCGTCGCAGAACCAATAGGCCTGTTATTTCGGCACTAATTACGGTCATCTTTGAGGAAGAAGATGGGGCGGAGGGCACTTCGGAGGAGCATTCACCTAGGAACTCCAACATTTCCTCGCCAAGTGGGAGGAGGGAGGATAGCTCATATTCCCCATCTTCACCAAGTAAATTGGTCGATGAGAGCTCTCCGGCACCCACAGAGGAACAAGTTGAAGCCATGGCGGAAATTGGTAGCATGTTAGACTTGAACGAGCCCGAAATGGTTCAAGATCAGACAAAAATTCTTCAGGAATAGGGAGACGCCACCACCTCCTCTCCTCAGCAGCACGGCGAGCCCAAGCTGCCGGACTTCTATTATGCCAACACTCTGTACCCAAAATTACCGCCAGGCATGAAGTTGGAGGATGTTCTAGAGGGAATGGAGATCTCTTGGGAGCCTCTGGACGAGTTCAAAGTTTACAAGCTGGACAATGACAAGTAAGCGGTCTTCACCTGCTCTTTTTGGAGGTATGCTCGTAACTTGCTGGAAAATCTCTTCGATTTTGGTGGTAGCGTTTTTTGGAAATGTCCGGTTATGGTCGTGGTCTTGTTCGTTGGGGTGTGCTCAGTTGGGTGTGGATATGATAGTTGGTTATGGTCGATGGCTATGGTCATCGTTATATGTTTGGTTGGTTGCTGCCCATCTGGTCTGGTCTGGTCGAGGTTATGGTCGTGGTTGTACAGCGGTTACGGTTGCGGTCTATGGCTCCTGCTCGGCGGATGATGCTTGTTTGAATGGTCGCGGTTTCAGGGCCTGCAGGCTCGATTCTGGAAACGGAATCCTGGCAGCAGAAAGCCCCCTCAGAAATGAACTCTCCTATCTTCAGCATTCAGGCAATTCTGTGTTTTGTAGTGACGCATTTTGAACATGAACTCTCCACTCTGTTACCCTTACATTGTAAGAGGCACTCGCCTCAGTGGAACTGACATTTTTGTTGCTAGCTTGATAGAGAGCTGCAAGCTACAATGGCACTCTCAGAGGTTTAGCCCTCTTGTATATATTTTCTCTCTTTTAATATAATATAGCTTAGCCTTTGCGTAGAAAAAAAAAATAAATTAATTTCTATCGAAACTATTTAGGAAAACCACCCAAACCTCATCCGACCGCTTTTTCTCAAGTGGTTTTCGTACAAACGCGCCCGATGCAATAAGATTTTTATGTGTGTCCAACTGTACGTCTCCAAAACCACTTTCTATCGGGACGTAAAGTTCGGTAACAAAGGCTCTCCCAATATTGTTATGAACCGTTCGATTGCGAGGATGATTGTCCACCATCTGATTATTCCAAGCTACATTCAGGCCTGGAGGGAATGACATTGCGTAAATTTTTGGGTTGACCGCCGTTTAATTAATGTTATTTACTCTAGTTCATAGGATATTGGTAAAGCTTTTAATTTTAATGTTTTTTTTCTTACTAAGGTATGGGCATAGGTAAATGTTTTTAAATTTTAATGTTTTTAATATGTACGGGGGTATGGTCATATACGCAATGTAATTTTCTTTGGTTTTGTAGTTGCATAAGCATAGTATGTATAGGTAAATGTTTTTAAATTTTAATGTTTTTAATATGTACGGGAGTATGGTCATATACGCAATGTAATTTTCTTTTGTTTTGTAGTTGCATACGCATAGTATGTGTTATGCTTTTGTTTTTGTGTGGACAATTTTTCTGTAATGAAGTAGTGAAACGCACAGCAGTGCAAAGAAGTGTATGTAGAAAAATACAGGGGAGCATGTAATAAAATAGGGGAAGCAGTGTGCACGTGAAAAACACACACAACAAAGTGAATGTAACATAGGACTTCTGAAATGAATTGAAGTTTGCACAGCAGTGTGAGGGTGAATGCAAAGAAAAATGAAGATGAAGTTTTGTAATATGCAAAGTGCATAATGTGATTTTTATTTTTACAGCAGTATCTGTAAAAGTTTGTTTTACAGCAGTAAATGTAAATGAGATTTTCACACAGCGTAAAATCTCAGGAGGAGACAGAGTAACTTTTGTTTTTGAATTTCTTTTGGTGAATCCCTCTTAGTGAAAGAGGATGAATTTGGTATCAGTCATTTATTAATGAATATAAAGGCTTTTATGGGTGTGTAATACTCTGTTCTCAGAAATATTTTAAGCTTCCATGTGTTAAAGATCCCGGAGAAAAACATAGCATTGTCTTTGTGTGCAGTTTGTTTGCTTGTTTTTGGGATTTTACGAGAAAAATCCCCAATAGTGGTATCAGAGCAAGGTTTAGGCTCTTTGAAGGTGTCAAAGAAGCTGAAGGGAGGAGTTTTTTGTTGCAGCAGTAAATCTTCTACAGCAAAGTGAAGACTCAGGGAAGAGGATCCAGGTATTTCTCAAATTAGTTTCTTGTGTTACAGCTGAAGAAACAGTGAGTTTTCTTAAAAAAAGGAATCACAGTCAGTTATTTGAATCATAGTTAAAGAGTGCTAGAATGGCCAGCACCATCACCACAGCATGGGTATGTTTAATTCTCAATTCCCACAGTTCAATGGGGAAAACTATGACTATTGGGCAATAACCATGAGAGCCATGTTTGCCTATCAAGATTTATGGGAACTTGTTGAAGATGGTTTTGAAGAACCAGCAAATGAAAATGAGGTTAATAGGTTAACTCAGGTAGAGAAAGATCTGCTGAAGAGCAATAGGAAAAAGGACTCAAAAGCCCGTGTATTTTTGTATCAAGCAGTGGACCAGAGTGTGTTTCGAAGGATAACAGTAGCTAAGACATCCAAAGAAGCATGGAAAACCCTCAAGACATCCTATCAAGGCATGGAGAAAGTGAAAATAGCAAAACTACAGTTACTGAGGAGAGATTTTGAAAATATTTGCATGAAGGAGTTAGATAACATTGACTCATTCTTCATACATGTGACTGGTTTGGTCACACAAATGAGGACTCATGGAGAAGTTCTTGAAGAAAGGAGGATTGTGGAGAAACTTTTGAGGGTCCTACCCTCAAAGTTTGATGTGATTGTCACCACCATATAAGAGACAAAGGATCTCTCAAACTTTTCAGTTGATGAACTTCATGCATCACTAATAACACATGAACAGAGGTTGAGTAGAAATGAAAACTCATCTCTAGAACAAGCCTTCAAGACCCAGATGCCTTTTGGAAGAGGAAGAGGTCAAGGAAAAGGAAATAAGAGAGGAAGAGGCATAAGCCAAAATAGAGGTGGAAAGAACAGTCTAGGAAATGCTCAAGGAAGAGGCAGCAATCCAAATCAAAACCAAGGCCAAGGAAGCATCCAACAAAGAGGACAACAACATGATGCTCAAGGACAAAGGTATGAAAAATCCAATGTCCAATGCTATTATTGTAGAAAATATGGGCATTATGCCAGTGATTATAAGAAGAAGCAGCATGATATGAGTAATAGACAAAATGCAAATGTTACTAGAGAGAACATCAGCCAAACTAATGTGTTGTTAGCTTGTAACATGGCTGAAACAAATAGTGAAGACATATGGTTTTTAGACTGAGGTTGCAGCAACCATATGACAGGAAACATAACCCTCTTTTCTGCCCTAGATAAAAATATGAAATCAGAGGTCACACTAGGAACTGATAGCAAAGTTTCTATTATGGGAAAAGGGGAGGTAAAAATATTTACAAAGCAAGGAGAAAGGAAAACCATAGTAGATGTCTATTATGTCCCCG
>APFE030139590.1:6232-22772 GCA_000404065.3 Pinus taeda
CCAAAGGGTAGATGCTGCTGGAATTAGGACTTCCTTGTAGAAGCTTGTGAGGAGAGATTACCATCCTTTCTTGTTTCATTTGGAAGTGGGTGAGCTTATCAAAGTAAAGGAAAACTGTTGCTGAACCCTAGGAGGAACTTGCACAACACCAAGGCTCAGGTTGTAATGGTTTCTTTTGTTTCCTATTAATACAAATAAGTCCATTATTCTCAATAATTTGTTATTAATGAGTTATTTCATATACTCCTTGGTCTATACGTTGAATATGTTTTATTTTATGGGATATTCAGGTGTTATGTAATCGTTTGATTGTTAGTGCATGCATGTTTCGAAGTGAAGGAGGAGCTCATATGGATTGACGAGGCTAGACTACTACAACAGCGCTGGACTACAAGTAGGATCTGAAACACTTGGTTTCTCGTGTAATAAATACATGTTTAGCGAAGGATTGCTTTTAATTGTCTTGTTTGTCACTAGAAAGTCTTAGGCTTCTAGGGAGGTTGGTTTTGTCTGCAAGATTAACTCTTTCTGCATGACACTTATGGATTGTGCAATGCCCAGCTCGGTAAGGTGAAAACTCACTAAGGGAAAGTGTGGGAAATAATAATATCTAAGTGATGATGTGAGTTTGAGTCCATATTTGACCAAGTGTGGATAGATAAATATGAATCAAGTGTAGAAACACAACAAACAGAAGAAAAAACAAATATGTGAGGAGAGTCACCAAAATGACGATCGTTGGTGTACAAAAACAAGAAAATCGATGTGACACTTATGAAAGGAAAATGAAAAATTACAACAACACTTCTATAAGCTAATACAACTTAAAACACTAGCAACCATGAAGAGAAACATGTAAAACAACACTCATAGAAGCGAGACGATAAAATGTGACAAAAAACAACAAAAGAAAAACTCACCCAGAAAAGCGATGACAAATCCAACAAAGGTTCCTTGATCTCCTCGGGAATGCTAGAGCTCCAAGATCGAATGTACGAATGAACTCTAGAGGAATAATTAAATATATTCAGGTGGATTTCGGTTTATGATGCACATTCCTAAAATCAAGTAAAAAGCGAGACTTGGAAGAAATTTCTAAAAATAGGGACTGTGCCACCTTTGGGAAAACTTATGATGAATCCCTATTTTCTACGGATTTCTTTTTCACTTTTTGTTTTTTGTTTTTTCTTTTTTCAAGAAACTTTCCACGCACACCTCCAAGGAAGATTTCATAGTTCTGGGTAATTAGGCAACTTCCCGTCTCAGTGCATTTCCCAATTTTTGAGCTCAAGGAGCATAGACTGCACAGTTCTAGAGCTCAAGGTTTAGTTTTCTATTAGAATTGCAAAAGATTCCATCATTAAGGCTACCTTTCCCTCATGGATTGTGCATTTTTTGGAGGCAAGCCTAGAATTGTTGCAAGATCAAGTCAAAAGGTTACTTGTGACTCAAAAATCAGTTAAGTATGAAAAAAGGAAAACAAAAACACATCATAAAAAGAATAATTCTTAATGAAATCATGAATTCTTAATGGAAATCAAAGATAAGCTCATGTCAAGAGAAAGGAAGGATCCAAAATCAATGCAAAGGAAAAATTTTGGAGGGTGGTTGAGGTCGCTACAACACTTGCCGACACATTGGTAGAATTATAACTCTATATATGGTTCTCATCTAATGAAAAATAGGTCTAACTGTTTAGGAAGTATTGTTAAGTTAATTAATTACCATAGCTTCTCCACTTAGCTTGCATTAAATATATGGTCCCTACCATTCTCTTCATCGACAACACACTAAACCAAGCCAAGTAAAACTAAGTTGTTTCAATTGGGGATGAGGGGTATATGGCTACGCAAGTGAAAATAATTGTCAGAGTATAATTTTTCATCTCTGGTGTTGCTCTGTTGCCAATGGGTCTGAACAATAACTCAACTAAGTCACTTTAGGAACACAAACATTGCTCCGCTTCCAACGAGCCCAGATAATACCCTAGCAGAGTTGTTCGCATCACCTCTCTCCACAAAAATCCTTTCTCTTCTTTCGCCTTTATTTGATTTTTTTCATTTTTCATTTTTTTAAAGCACTGTGCATATGCACTTATTGATTTAATGAGGCAAAAGAGAGATCCCGACTTATTGAGAGTGTAAGAGGTTGTTCGTTCAGAGAAGGATATTTATATATACCTATGACACACTTATTAACATTTCCCTCCCCTCCTTCTCTACTTGAATTTTATGACAAGGATTAACCAAAAATAAAATATCGATTAGAGTAGGCAGTACTAGTTATAAGTTCAAGCATCTTGAATCCACTATGATTTTCTCTCAAAAGAACATATTTTCCATCAAACTATCATCGACTAAAAGACCGCAAGGCTCACACAAAGAGAGTTAATAAACAAATTAATCAAGCGTTGACCATTAGGGGAACTTTGAGGTCTAAGATGAGCCTCCTAAGGAAATTATAAAATAATAGTGGAAATAATAAAATAATATTACATCACATCATCAAATTTTAGAGGGAAAAATAAACAACTACTTTTTCAACTTGTATTTTCAACTTATCTACCTATGGGTTTACTCAAATTTCGAGAAACAACACACGTTGGATGCATAATTTGATTCCTCATCAAGGGAGTACCCATGTTGCATACTTTTGATGAACCATGCTACATGAAAAATGAGAAATACATGAAATACGTGATTGCAATCACATTTTTTCATGTATTTCTTATTTTTTAGGTAGCAAGGTCCATCGAAAGTATGCAACATGGGTATAGCTTGGATGAGGAATCAAATTTTGCATCCAATGAGTACTCCTGCTCCAAATTTGAGTAAACACTTAGGGAGATAAGTTGAAAATATGAGTTGAAAAAGTAGTTTTATTATTTTATTATTTTTTTACTCCAAAAATGGTGAATCATCCCCCATGGTTGACATCATCATCTTGAATCGTATTTGTTCTTATAAAGTTTATTTTGGTTGTACATTTTTCTTAGGAAGCCCATTTTAGACCTCAAAAGTCCCCTAATGAGTAGTGCAACTTTCTCGTGGACTTCACCATGCTTTATTCAAAAAACAAACACAATCTCATGCAAAATCTATTCTACGATGAAATATAAATGAAAATATAGGGAAAGAGAAAAGAGGAAAGTAAATCAAAGAAACACAAAACAAATAAAAAACAAAGAAAAATAAATGACAACTACTACTCCTAACCTAATCAAAGAATAGGCTAGGCCTACGTAAAATGATATTTCGAGTGTAACCACCGATGCATCGGTTGGCCTATGTAAGCAAGGGAATTCATATCAATAAGGATATTCAACAATAAACATAAACAATAAAGACATGAAAATACATACCAAGACGTTCGAAGTTTGAAAATGCATGCAAAAAAGTATGAAAGAAAAGCACATGTAAAACATTCTACAAATGCATTACGATGTTCCAACACGTTGCGACTCAAAGACCTGAAAAAACTAACTTTCGAACTGTAAAACCGAGTGAACATAAAGAAAGAATAAAATTGTCATTTTCCAATTGTGCTTGCAATGTATGACTCCTCTAATCATTGAGTGATAGGATCTCGTAATACAGATGGAGGATGTGAAAATTGTGAGAGATAGTTATTTTCAATGTGTGTGACTGAGTGATGAGGAGCCTTGGAAGATACATCACTATTCTAATCAGAATTGGAACTAATCTCAAGGCTATGAGAACTTGACATAATGATAAACTCTGGCTAAAGTGCCTCAAAAACTTGCAAAAGTTCCAAAGCATCAGAAGATAGATCATCAAAGACCAGTGGTTTAGAAAAATTAACAATAAAAAAATTAGAATCGTGATCGGATGAATGAGTGAAAATATCATGACAGCCATGATCAGAATGTTCAATGTCAAAAACAAAGGCATCATCATGATCTAACGAATCATAAAGAGGGGAAGATTGAAGACAAGAAATTTCACCCTGTAATTCTTCACAATGGTAAGATGATGGATTGGGGAGATTTAAAAGATAATATTTGTCCTCTCCACATTCAAATGAAAAACTGAGACTCCACGAGTTCCAAAATTGATCAGAAGTAATAGTATTATCAGAAACTAAAATTTCGTAAGATTTAACAGGAGTGAAGGAATCAAGGAAAATGTCGGGATAATGGGGGAGAGGTGTGGAAGGAGAAAAATCATACTTTATCATAGGTTCTTGCTCAAATGTGGACTCCCACACATAGTCATTGCAAATGATATCATAAGTTTTCTGCGAAATGCCAACTCCATTTGGAACTTGATCCTAATGAAGATCCAAAGAAAGGTTTGAAACATGTGAACACAATAACTCACAATCCAAAGGACCAAAGGAACCAAAGGATAGAGAATGAGGAGATAACACCTCATCGCAAACATCAAATTCGTAGTCCAAACTTGTGCTAGAATTATAAGTATGTGAGGTGATAGAAGATGGTGGTAAATCAACCGATGAATTCCCAAGTTCTCCCATCTCAACCTGTGCAGCTAGATATATTTGGTTATAAGGAGACGACAAGTTACTTGGTCAAAATGTGAATAAGAAATTTGAATTTCACTTTCATTAAAGGCCAATAAACATCATACTCAAAAAATTCAAAGCAAAAATGAATGAAACGATTGTGAAAATCATCAAGAGATTGATTAGGTTATTTTTGCAATTATTGCATAATTTTCTTGAACACGTATTTGTAATCATACCTATCAAACGCGCAGTAAAGCTCTATGGAAAGATATTCAAAGAGTGTATGGAAGTGATAGGCAATGTGTAACACCGGTCCCTTACACTCCCTTCAAACATAAGAGTGAAAATACTAAAAGCAGCTTACTCACAATGAATATTTTTCTTCATGCAGAATTCAAGAAAATGAGTGGTGTGCTCAAAGAAGGTTGTTTCACCTTCACCATTGAATTTGAGATTTGAAAATTCATTAATGATTTCCACTGGCACTTTTAGTTTTGAGGTTTTAGAAAAACATGTTGAGGCTAAGATATGGGAGGAAGCCACTAATGAGTGCAAAAATTTCAAATGGACTTCATGGGATAAGCTTGTCATCTAGCCCTCCTTCTAGCACCAAAAATGTTGACAGCATTGGACATGCCAAAATTTAAGGGATCTCCCCGATGTGAAGTCCCAATTAGACCTCACACCATTTGGTGTAGGAGTCCCATCTGCATTATGACCCGATTTCTGATGTAGTGGGTGGAAAATAAGTGAGCCCCTTAAAATCCTGTAATAGTACACAGCTTGAAAGGAACACACGAGCATAATGACATCACAAGATAATATGGGAAAGAGTTCACAAGTTAACAATGATGAATTAATACAACAATGCACATTCAATAAGATTTGTACCAATGCAAACGAAATAGTTCATAAGCATAAACATAAGTCAAATAACATACATTGTAAACATAACAACAATAGTCCTACTACATTTACAACATATGCATGAAAACATGTTTGGTCTGAGCTTTTACTAAGTGAAAGTTTCGATCATACATACACCATTGATCAACCACTAGCCCAAATAGTGGAACATGAAGTCAAAATCACTTGCTCGTCCAAAGAAACATACTTCCTCTACACTACAGAGAAGCCAAGGCTCTCACAAAACTCCTAATTTCCTGACTCTAAGCCTAAGCCTATCCAAAATCTTGGCTCCAAAACTCCATTTACATGAGTTATGAGGTTCTACTTATAAAAACAGGAGTGAAAGAATCATGGGAAATGTCAGGATAATGGGGGAGAGGTGTGGAAGGAGAAAAATCATCCTTCATCACAGATTCTTGTTCACATGTGGACTCCCACACATAGTCATTGCAAATGAAATCGTAAGTTTTTTGTGAAATGCCAACTCCATCTAGAACTTGATCCTAATGAACATCCAAAGAAAGGTTCGAAATAGGTGAACAAAATAACTCACAATCCGAAGGACCAAAGGAACTAAAGGATAGATCATGAGGAGATAACACTTCATCGCAAACATCAGATTCATAGTCCAAACATGCACTAGAATTATGAGTATGTGGGGTGAGAGAAGATGGTGGTAAATTAGGAGGTGAATTCCCAAGTTCTCCCACCTCAACCTACAGAACTAGATCTATTTGGTTAGAAGGAGACAACGAGTTACTTGGTACAACATTCTCATCCATCGCATATTTAGAAGCTCTAATACCAAGGTACGTTGGGAGGCTTTCGAAAGACTCATATTCGTGTAGATTCATCAAAATGTGAACAATAAATTTGAATTTCACTTTCATTAAAGGCCAATAAATATCATCTTCAAAAATTTCAAAGAAAAAAATGAATGAAACGATCGTGAAAATCATCAAGATATTGATCAAGTGCTTTTTGCAATCAAATAATTTTCTTGAACACATATTTGTAATCATACCTATCAAAGGTGTGGTAAGGTTTTGTGGCAAGATGTTCAAAAGAGTGTATGGAAGCGATAGGAAATGTGTAACACCGGTCCCTTATGCTCCCTTCGAACGTAAGAGTGAAAAACCTAAAAGAAACTTACTCGCAATGAATATTTTCTTTCGTGTAGAATTCAAGAAAATGAGTGGTGTGATCAAAGAATGTTGTTTAACCCTCACCATTGAATTTGATATTTGACAAGTCATTAATGATTTCCATAGTTACTTTTAGTTTTGACGTTTTAGAAAAACATGTCAAGGCTAAGATATGGGAGGAAGCCAATAATGAGTGTGGAAATTTGAAATAGACTTCATGGGATAAGGTTGTCATCTGGCCCTCCTTCTAGTGCCAAAAATGTTGACGGTGTTAGACCCGCCAAAATTCAGGGGATCTCCCCAATATGAAGTCCCAATTATACCTCACAGCGTTTGGTGTAGGAGTTCCATCCAGTACTATGGCCCAGTTTCCAATGTAGTGGGTGCTAATGATATGCCTTGGCTGAAATTATGCATAGAGTGATGTATAGTGACTTTGGTGAGAACAAGTTTGTGACCCTGTGGAACTATGATGCATGAAGGTTTTTCCAAGTGGAAGGGAAAATAACTGAGCCCCTTAAAATCCTATAATAGTACGCAACTTGAAAGGAACACACGAGCATAATGACATCACAAGAAAATATGGGAAATAGTTCACAAGTTAAGAATGATGAATTAATACAACAAAGAACATTCAATAAGATTTGTACCAATGCAAATGAAATCGTTCATAAGTATAGGCATAAGTTAAATAACATAAATTGTAAACATAAAAAGAATAGTCCTACTACACTTACAAAATATGCATGAAAACGTGTCAGATCTGAGCTTTTTTAAGTGAAATTTTCGATCATACATACACCATTGAAAAACCACTAGCTCAAATAGTGAAACATGAAGTCAACATCACTTGCTCCTCCAAAGAAACATACTTACTCTACACTACAAAGAAGCGAAGGCTCTCACAAGACTCCCAGTTTCCTGAATCTATTCCTAAGCCTATCCAAAATATTGGCTCCCAAAAGCCATTTACCTGAGTTATGGGTTTCTATTTATAACAAGAGGTGGTGACTCTTCAAGTCCACTTGTGACTTTTAGAATAACCTCAAGAATCTTCAAATTATTTACAGAATAACTCATTACACTACATCATGACTCTTCACATATTAACACTTGGAATTCCACTTTCAAATTAATTACAAATAATATTACAATTTACGCTCGCACCCGTATAAGAAAAAATAAGGTAGAGCCAACTAGACAACCTAATAAGATAAAACATTATCATGCTTGAGTTTGGTATAACTCAATGCCAGCAACTTCCAATTGATGTTTGTTGGTCACATGGCGGTGCCAAGCCTGGTACTATGTGATGACATTCCTAAATGGTGTGATGGTGTCTGGTTGAAAGTGGACTCTAGCCTCCATGGCATTTAGGTACAATGATTTGGAACCAGTTTCTACTTCCTTCTAAGTCATGATCAACATTTTCCACACTTGGATAGGGACACCAATGTAGTTGTGCATGTTATGTCTATTCACCTCCAAGTCCTCCTTGGTGGAAGTATGTCCCAGCTACTCCAAGTATTCCTCTATCTCCTTTATGACCTTGTTCCTAGGCTTGGCTTCAGTGAGTGAGCCAACTGATGGGATCCTGTGGGTCTTCACCAAACAATACCAACTGTTGTCAATCCATGCATATGGGGTTTGAATGTTACCAATGACTGAGGCAAAATGTTTGTCGTTCTGGATTAAAATCTACACTTTTGCTTTCTCCAACTCTACTGGTGCCTTCATTTTCTTACACAAGTCAAGCAATTCCCCTTTGTAATGCATTGCCCATTCATGCACATAATCAATTTCATCTTGCACATTTCTGAGATTTTTGAAAAAATATTTACATTGTTGCCGCAATCCATGCAACTGAACAATTTCCTTATGCATGGTAATAAGCTCCTCATAGAAATCCCACATGGTCTCTCCAAGTGTTAATACTTCATTAAGTATTGCGGCCCTCATTTTCTCCATATGGACCTGTGTGTAAGCTGCGTTCTGAGTTGTTAAGTAGAGTTGTTCAACCTCTTTCCTAGCATCCTGCAAGTTCTTTTCCAATAGCTTATTCTCGACTATCAAATACTAAGTGTTTGACTTCGTTGCACTTGTGAAGGCCAAGTTGGCTGAGGCAATGGCTTCAAGATTTCTCCTGGTGTCAGCCATAACTACCCTTTCTCTAATAAATTTAGGAGATGCAAGATCATCCGGAAAATACTTCTTATGTTCTTGTACATTATTATTATGAATTTCATCGTACAACAGATTCTACGTGTCCATAATCAGATCGTCATCAAGAGGAAAAAATCCCCCTTTCCTCGCTTAGAGCTGACTCTACTACTGGAGGTGGTGGATACTGAATAATGAGGTATTGTGTGCTAGGAATGAGGTCAACATATTGATTATGTGGTTCTAATTCTACCTCCATGTCATAGATCTCTATCAATTGTTCAATCTACTAAGCAAGCTCTTGATATTGCATCTATCTGCCCTCCTCCTCTGTTGGTTTTTGGTTTTGTTCTTACTCTTCAACTTGTTTCTGCATTGCTTCTAATGATATTATGCATTTCCTTTCCTGTCCTTCCTGCTTCTCCTTCTCTTATTTTTATTGCTTCTTCTTTTCTTCCTCCAATCTCCTATTCTCTTCCCTCTTTGCCTTTGTTAAAGCCACTTTCATAAGAGCAATATTTTCTTTCATATTGTGGCTTCATTCTCCCCTTGCACTATAAGAAACCTTTCTCCTTCACTTATCTTACACGAGGTTTCTCCCTTCTGTTGGCTCTGCTTCCATAGTAGCTTCCTTGTAGGGAGTCACCTATGATGTTCTTACAAAACTAACTGGCTTGCAGGTCTTGGAGGCAATATAGTAATTCTTCCATGGATCCTCCTCCTACCAATGAAATGTCCCACTGAGCCACTGAAAGTGAATTCTCACATAGTGGTTCTTGCAAATACCACAAGGATCATACAAATTAAAGTCTTGAGTACCGAATGCAAACTTCTCTATTGCATTTCCTTTGGTATCTCTAACTTTTAGGTTCTTTATCTTGTACAATCCAATTTGCATAGGAAGAGTTGGCCAAGGTGCCTTGTTCTTCCTATGCAACATTGCTGACAACCCTATGGAAATATGACATGGAACTTCTTGCATAAAAACCTTGTTGGTGGCATACGTTGGCAAAATATGTGGCGAATTCTCTCCACCGAACGCTCTAAGGAAGGTGCCATCTGGTGAGGCAAACCAATTTATGATCTTTGATATTTCCTCAATTTCCACATGTAACATGCAAGGTGGTTCATCCTCAAAGATCATCTTTAGCGAAATGAGGAAGTGGATAGTTAGCTTCTCCATAACTCCTCAATGGCTACAATCCAAGAGAAACTTGTAGTGGATGTACATGGCAGGGTTTCGAGGTGTCTATGCCCTGTTCATACCAGGGAATGCATTATGTGTGTAGATTGGATATAGTAAATATGCAGACATATATAATATCACTTTCCCACCCTTGGGAGGATTCAGGGCATTAATTACATGGATCTTTACTTTTCTATTCAACAAGTTAGACCAATTGAACGACTTCCCTTCATTCACAAGCTAGTGCAAAACCATTTCCCACCCTTTCGGAAAGGTCTATGTGCTCTGTTGACCGTATATTTTGCAAGATAAGATGATTTGAAATTGTTAGGCCTTCCTGAGAGACCTTTCCTTATATGTATTGCTAGGTGTCTGTCGAAACTTTGATTGCTCCTCCACCTAAATATTAACAACATAATTCGTGCCCACATAACCACTGGTGGCATAAAAGACTGAGTCCATGAGTGTTTATGGCTCAAGAAAATGGTACATACATCGGTAATATGCTACCAGAAAAGTAGAAAGACTTCGTTCGTTGGCACTACTCAAAGTCATAATCTTCACATCAATATGTGATATAATCCAACTGATGACATATGCACATGGGAAGGTTGGATATATGCATGCAACCCTATGTAGCCATGATCTCTAGACATTAAATGTATTATTGTCGGTCCTCTAAATCTGCTGTGAAGTCCTTTGCTGAAAAAAGTTCATTCACTTTTTGACATGTAAGATTTGAGTCCTTTTCTACATACGGCTGAGTGTCTAAGTATACTATAAATCTCACTAGTTTTTGCTCAACTACTTCCCCGGTACTGATTTTAGTGGTATCTTTTGAAGTAGCACTCTTGGGTGCCATGGTAATATTGACTTTTGGAGATAGGTTTACAACAGTTATGGTACAGGTGGAACATAATAGGCACTCATGCAAAGCAAACATTAGATTTTGAAATTTGACCTTCAAAGTAAGATCAGGCAGTAAACCAGTGAACTAGTGAGAAATATTACACGATTTTTATGAGAAAGTGAGGGAGACTAACTATGGGAACTGTGTGTTGCGTAGTCCCAATAGCCATGGGTGCAGCTTGAGGTTTGAGACTGCGCAATGCACAGTCCAACCTAGGTAGTGACTAAGAGAGAATTCACAATCTAGAACTATGCAATGCACATTTGGGACATGCACTTCACACTATGCACTCTCAGAGGCCCAGCCTCAACTTGAGCTTATGGATTGTGTAATGCACAATGGGCAAGGTGAAAATTGTCTAAGGGAAAGTTTGGATATGCCTGGTGAAAGAGTGGGAAATAAGCAGATCTAAGTGATGGTGTGAGTTTGATTGCATATCTTACTAAGTGTGGATATATCAATATGAATTAAGTGCAAAAACATATGAAATTAAAGGAAAACCAAATATATGAGGAGAGTCACCGAAACATAAATCACTGATGTGCAAAAACAAGAAAATCGATGTGACACTTATGAAAGGCAAATGAAAAAATGTAACAACAAGTATAAAGCTAATACAAGTTCAAACTCCAAAAACCATGAAGCGAAATAAGAAAAACAACACTCATAGAAGTGAAATGACACAAAGTGGCAAAAAAGCAGCAAAAGACGACAAAATATAAACTCACCCGGAAAGCGACGACAACTCCACTAAAATTTCCTTGATCTCCTAGGGATTACTAGAGCTCTAAGATTAAATGTATGAATGATCTCTAGAGGCATCTATTAAATATATTTGGGTGGATTGGTGTTTATGATGCACATGCCTAAAATCAAGGAAAAAGTGACACTTGGCAGAAATTTCTAAACATAGGGACTATGCCACCTTCGGGAAACTAATGATGAATCCATATTTTCTAGGGATATATTTTTCACTTTTTCATTTTTGTTTTTTTTCTTTTTCAATAAAATTTCCATGCACACTCACAAGGAAGATTGCGTAGTTTTGGGGAATTGGGATACTTCACAGCTTAGTGCATTTCATGGTTTCTGAGCTCAAGGAGTGGATTGCACATTTTCTGAGCTTAGTGCTGGGATTCCATCCATGACTATGTAGTTCTCAAGATTAAGGCTGAGATGCGTATCACGATTGTGAAATTTCCATCATCAAGGCTAGCTTTCCCTCATGGATTGTCCAGTTTCTGGAGGCAACCCCAAAATTGCTCCAAGATCAAGTCAAAAGGCTACTTGTGACTAAAAAATCAGTTATGTATGAAAACAAGTAAACACAAGCACAAGATAAAAATAATAAGTCTTGATAAGGAAAATTATGAAATGTGTTCCATTGGACCTAATATGAAAATTATGAAATGTGTTCCATGAAGGCATTGAGGGTTGGACCCTTTAGTGATGAAGTCAAAGCTTCCTTGCAATGGTATCTGATAAATCTGATTAGGGGGTAGGAGCTCCCTTCCGGTGGGTGCCAGTAAACAATACCAGGGGGTTGGAGCTCCCTTCCATTAGGTGCTAGAGAATGAGAGAATGTTTTAGCCTTTTGTAGTGGGTGTCTACGTGCTAGTATGAGTTTGCGCTAGTACAAGATTGTAAGAATTTTTTTATTATAATAAAATATGAAGATAGAGATGATATCATCGATGGTTTTCTCCGACATTGGGTTTTCACCTAGAAATATTGGTGTTCATGTGTGTTGATGTGCTTCTTATGTGTGATGGTTTATTCTACTTTTACTGCACATGGTTATTGTTTAATTAATTCCTAATGAAGTACTAATACATTGGTTCAAGTTAAATAGATAATGAATTAACTGAAAAATTAGGTAGTTAGATATACATTAGTTCACTACATAAAAGCCACGTACATACACAATTTTACTTCATTATAGTCGCGTACAGAAATTTGAATAAGAAAATAAAAGTTTAAATGAGTTTTTAAAATATCGATTCACCCCCCTCTCAATATTTTTCCCAACAATTTGTATTAGAGCAGGTCCTTTAGAAGAAGCTTTATCACTTGAAAGATATCCGTCAAGATGATGGGAAAGAAGAAGATAGCTCAAAGGATGGTTTTAGAAAATTGTGACAATGATATATTTGATGCAATAATAGTTACAGATGTCCACAAATATTTAGGTTTGGGAGAAATCCACTTTCTATTGATTAAGAATGAAGAAGATGGTAACAAAGAATTATCATGTATGGGCTTTTGTTCTAACTATGGTCCATTTCCTTGTCTATGCAATAATTATATTGATGATGGCAATGAAAAAACTGAACTTGCACACATGGGTAAAAGTGAAAGTAAGCAATCTAAAGAGAAAATATATTAAGAAATGTTGGCCCTAGAAGCAGAAGATCAAGGCAAGTAAGAAACAATGGACAATCAAGGCATACCTAAAGTAAGCAATGATAATCATCACCAATGGAAAAAAAATATGAAGTCTAATCTTATGAACCGTGATGTTTTGTATTTAGTATGCAATGGCTACACAAAAGTCCCTCCATCAGACAAGGAAGTGCAAAAGAACAGTAAGGCATTAAGTAACATCATTAATAGCATACCTAATTCAACATTAAAAAATGTTGGCCCTAAAAGCAGAAGATCAAGGCAAGTAAGAAACAATGGACAATCAAGGCATACCTATGCTAAGTAATGATAATCTTCACCAATGGAAAAAAAATATGAAGTCTAATCTAATGAACTGTGATGTTTTGTATTTAGTATGCAACAGCTACACAAAAATCCCTCCATGAGACAAGGAAGTGCAAAAGAACAATAAGGCATTAAGTAACATCATTAATAGCATACTTGATTCAACATTAAATATGGTTATGCATTATGCAACTGCAAAGAAAGTGTGGGATAAGCTACAAGAAATCCATGAAGAAAACCCAAAGGAAGGTTTCTCATCAGAGGAACTACCAGGTAATCCTATCCCTAACAATGTGTCAAAAAATGAACATGATGTAGGTTTTAACCCCGTAAAGAAATTACCTACAGACGAATTATAAAAATAGAAAATAACCAATGGCAAGAGCATAAAACATAAAATAAATATACACAAAGATTTTCCCCTGGATCCCAAAAATGAGACTACCAAATTGATTTTTCATTATATTCCTTTTAATGTTACAATACATATATATACATGTCGAAGTATCCATAAACCCCAATCCATTAACCATGGATTAGAACATAAACGTTATTCCCTTGATTAGATCTATAAAATACCATCAACATAAAACCATCATGCACAAAACCATGTGTGGAATTCATGCACAAAACTATAGGTAGGTACACCCACCTAATATAGGGTCTAAAAAAACATTCTCGGGGGCTACCACCCACCTACATACCCCCAACAAAGGGGGGTTATTTCCCCCCCGTGACCCCCTTGCTACACCTGGTGCAACATATAGGGGGGGTACCACCCCCCCTTTCACCCACCCGCGTGTGGGGTAGTCATGGATAGAATATAATACACACCCAACATTCTCCCACTTGTTTTCTTTCCACATGATAGCTTACTCATTGATCTAGCCTTGCAACACCCATTATTTCTCTAAACCAAGAGAACTTATCAGTGCTCACATACTTTGTCAATGCATCTATAGTATTCTTCAAAGTGTCCACCTTTACCGGAAACACTTTTTTGTCCTCAACCATATCCCTCACAAAGTGATACTGAACATTAATGTGATTTGTCTTTGAATGATAAGCAGGGTTCTTTGCCAAGAAAATTGCACTTTGGATGTCACAGCCTATCCTTATAGCTCATTGTACTAACCCCACACTTGAACACAATCTGTACAACCAAACTGCTTCCTTGAGTGCATGAGTGGTTGCCATGTATTCTGCTTCTGTAGTTGAAAGTGCCACTACATACTGTCTCTTACTCATCCAACTGACTACACCTCCAAATAGGTTAAACACATACCCACTTATAGATCTTCTCTGATCTAAATCTCTAGCCCATTCTTCATCAACAAAGTCACGGATGTCCAAAACTCTATCCAACCCTGGTCTTCCTTGGTAGCACAAACCATAATCACTGGTGCTATGCAAATACCTGAAAACTCACTTCATTGTTGTTCAATGCTCCTTCCTTGGTTTTGACATAAACCTTCTCAATACTCCCACAACATGTGCAATGTCTGGTCTAGTACAAACCATTTCATACATCAGGCTACTGACTACACTTTCATATGGAAAATGTGACATATCTTCTTCCTCTTCTTGTATCTTGGGATACTGTTCAACAGATAATTTTACACGTACAGGAATAGGAACCTTCATTGGTTTACTATCCTACATACTAGACCTCTATAGTATTGTCTCAACATACTTCCTCTGGTTTATCTAGAGCTTCCTCTTTTCCCGATCTCATTTAATTTCCATGCCCAAAATATAGTTTGCAGCACCAAGATCTTTCATGTCATATTTGGAGGAAAATTGGGTCTTCAAATCCTAGATAATTTCTTTGTCATTTCCAACCAACAACATACCATTCACATATAAGACCAGATAAATAACATGGTCACCAATTAATTTAAAATACACACAGTGATCTTCTTTGCTTTTGGTGAAGCCAAGTCCCCATATAAATGTATCAAATTTATGATACCACATCCTTGGTGACTTTTTTAACCCATACAGAGACTTTTTTAACACTAGGTCTTTCTTAACCTTCACCACAAATCCTTCAGGTTACTTCATGTAGATCTCTTCTTCGAGATCCCCATGAAGAAATTTTGTCTTCACATCCATCTATTCTACCTCAAAATCAAAAGCAAGAACAATATATAAAAGTAATCTAATAGAAGCTACCTTAGCAATAGGAGAAAAATAATCACCAAAATCAATTCCCAACAGCTAGGAATAGCCTTTTGCTACCAACTGAGTTTTTTATTTCTCCACCTTGCCTTATACATTCATCTTCTTCTTAAACACTCATTTGCTTCTAATGGCTTTCCTTCCAGCCGACAACTCTATCAGATCCCAAGTCTCATTTTTGTTTTGCAAAGATTTCATTTCAACAACCATGGCCTCTTTCCATAGTTTTCCATCCTCTGAATCTACTGCTTCCCTCATAGTTTTGGGATCATCATCAGTAATAGAGAAAATTTTGAATAGAAATCAGATGGACTATACCTTTTTGGTTTCCTTCTTTCTTGAACCAATCTTCTCACAACTGGAGTTTGTGGCTCTTCATCTTCTGATTCCTCTTATGTTGTAAAGCCTTAAATCTATCTTCTCAGGTTCCCTTGGCAGGAATTCATGTTTAATAACACATTTCACCTCTCTAAACACCAAATCTCAGTTGTACACAACCTTCCTTGCTTCTGGGTTCCAAATCTTATAACCTTTTAAACCATCCTTATATCCAATAAAGACGCACCTTTTAGATTTACTATCCAACTTGGTTCTTTTCTCCTTTGGAACATGTGCGTATGCATCACATCCAAATACCCTCAGATGTGAAAGAGAGGGTTTCTTAACAATCCATACCTCTTGTGGAGACTTATGCTCCAACGCTGATGGAGGTGATTTGTTGACTAGGTAACATGTAGTCTCCACTGCCTCTTCTCCAAATTCATGTCCTAACTCGGCACCACTAAGCATGCTTCTAGACTTTTCCATCAATGTCTTATTCTTTCTTTCTACAACTCCATTTTGCTGAGGTGT
>APFE030139590.1:25546-60974 GCA_000404065.3 Pinus taeda
TACTTGGTAAGTTTGTCAACTACCACCATGATGACACTCTTTCCTTCGGACTTGGGTAAACCTGTGATAAAATCCAATGAAACCCCCTCCCAACGTTGGCTTGGAATGGATAAAGGTTGTAATAGACATGGGGTCTTAATTGTTTCAACTTTATTTTGTTGGCAAACCAAACATTCTACCACAAACATTTCAATATTTGATTTAAGGTCATCCCAAAAAAATTCCTTCATAACCCTGTGGTAATTTTGAAAAAATCCTGAGTGCCCTCCTAAGGGAGAAGTGTACAATTCCATAAGAATATTTTGTTTGGGTTGGGAATTCTTACATAGGTATAAATTATCTTTGTATCATAATGAATAATTTTTATAGCTAAATGTATCAAATGTACTGGGATCTTGTTGTAACTTTCGAATGAGTGCCCACACTTCTTCGTCATTCTTCCATTCTTCCCTTGCTTCATTTATCCAATCTGGTTGGATAATAGAAATGGCGCACAACAATGCTTCCGCATCCTCGTCCTTTCTTGAGAGTGCATCTGCCACAACATTTTTCTTCCCTTTTTGGTAGATGATTTCAATGTCATAACCCAACATCTTTGTGACCCATTTTTGTTTCTTTTTAGAGGATAATCTTTGTTCTAAAAAGTGTTTAAGACTATCATGAACCGTTTTTACCTTGAGGTGTCTTTCCATTAGGTAGGGTCGCCATTTCTTAAGTGCATGTAGTATTGCCAACATTTCCTTCAGATAAATAACTTTGTGTAAATACTTTCCCTTGATTGGACGACTTTCGAAGAAAATGGGTCTTTCATCTTGCAATAAAACAACACCAATTCCATTTCCTAAAGCATCACCTTCCACAATAAAGGTTTTTGTGAAGTTTGGTGTAGCTAAGACCGATGCTTGGTACATTGCCTCTTTAATATGTTTAAAGGCCTTTGTTGCTTCCAGAGTCCATGAAAATGCATCTTTCTTCAATAATGTTGTTAGAGGTGCTGCTATTCCTCCATAATTCTTAACAAACTTGCGATAATACCCTGTCAACCCGAGAAATCCTCACAGAGCTTTATGGATGTGGGGATTTTCCATTCCTTAATGGCTTTAATTTTGCTAGGGTCTACCTTAACTCCTTCATGAGATACAATATGACCCAGATACTCCACCTCTTGTACTCCAAAGAAACATTTGGATCTTTTTGCATATAATTGTTTCTCCTCCAATAGTTGTAGCACCCTGTCAACATGTTCAACATGATCCTTCCCAGACTTGCTGTAGATTAGTATATCATCAAAAAATACTAACACAAATTTTCTAAGGAATGGTTTGAAAATTGAATTCATCAAACTTTGAAATGTTGAAGGTGCATTGGTAAGGCCAAAAGGCATGACCAAAAATTCATAATGACCCTCATGAGTTCTAAATGATTTTTTCAGAATGTCTTCAATCTTCATTTGATTTGATGATATCCTGAACGAAGATCCAACTTTGTGAAGTAAATTGATCGATGCAATTCATCCAATAATTCATCAATGACAGGAATGGGAAATTTATCTTTAATAGTGAGCTTGTTGAGCTTCCTATAATCCGGACACATGTGCCATGATCCATACTTCTTGTGCACCAATACTACTGGAGTAGAGAAAGAACTTTGACTAGGTTGAATTATATTAGCCTCTAGCATTTCAGCAACCATACGTTCAATTTTACTCTTTTTGGCATAGGGATATCTGTACGGCCTGATGTTTGGAGGAACACTTCCTGGAATCAAATGAATAACATGATCATGATCACGAATAGGTGGGAGACCTTTGGGAGTCTAAAATACTTTGGAATGATTGTCCAAGACCTTTTGGAGATCTAGAGAAATAGATGATTTCGATGTGGGAACCTCTAGCGAACATAATTGTGAAATTATACCTCATTGTTCCTTATTTAGAAGGTTTGTCATATTGTTAGAGCTGATTATCTTTCCTAGTTTCCCTGCAATACCCCTTAATTCAAATTCCTTTCCTTCCACACAAAATTTCATGAAACATTCTTGAAAATTAAAAGCTATTGTACCCAAGGATTGTAGCCATTGGACTCCTAGTACAACATCAGCACTACCCATTGGAATGGAAAGCAGTGGGCTATTCAATACATATTCTCACATGGATAGCTTGATATTATGGCACTTTCAAGGGCAATTTATGGTTCCTCCACTTGCAACCATCACTTCACACTCTGGTGTTGGATATGGGAAACAAT
The DNA here is from genome assembly GCA_000404065.3 of Pinus taeda. Taxonomy (NCBI): domain Eukaryota; kingdom Viridiplantae; phylum Streptophyta; class Pinopsida; order Pinales; family Pinaceae; genus Pinus; species Pinus taeda. Next base: position 27,793 of record APFE030139590.1, read on the forward strand.
TCAATTCCTTTGCTATCTTACAATAAAGTTATGGGTACTTCCCGAATCAATAAACATTGTTACCTTTTTTTCTTAATATGCCCTTCTATCTTGATAGTTTGAGGAGTGGTAATTCTAGCCAATGCATTACAAGATATGGTCAGACTCATTTCTTCTTTATCTAGGGTTTGTTCCTAGAGTATATCCTCTTCTTTTGACATTTCTTGTTCCTTTTCTTCCTCATTTTCACAATCTATGTAGAATAATTTATTATCAGCACACTTATGACCCTTAGTGTATCTGCTATCACAACTGTAACAAAGCCCTTTTGCTCTTTTTTCTTCCAATTGCTGTTGTGTCAACCTTTTAGGTTATGGAAGGCTAGGGTCAACAACACTTTCATCTTTATAGCTGTGAGTGGTAGGCTTCCTAGTTTCCATAATTTTGCTTTCCATTTTTCTTTCTAACCTGAATGCCTTCTCCAATGAATCAGGTTTCCAAAGGAAAACCTCATGTTGGATATTATACTTTAAAGTCCTTATGAACACATCAATCCTATGCCCCTCTGGAATATCTTTTACCCTTATGTTCAATTTTTGGAAGTCCTCAATGTGCTCCATCATTGAACCCTTTTATTTGAGATTTATCAATTGGCTAGAAAAGGTGTTTCTTTTTGTATCCTCATAATGTGTTATCATTTCTTCTGTAAAAATTTCCCCCAAGTGACAATTACTTTATGAGAGCAAAGCCATTGATACCATGCAAACTGATTTGGTTCCAAATATAAAGTTGCAGTACGTACGTTTTGTGTGTTTTGCACATTATGGAGATCGAAAAATTGCATCATTTGTAGTATCCATGTTTCGGGATCCTTCCCATCAAACTTCCTCATATCGATTTTTGGAACATGGTGGGTCTTGAGTCCAACATTAGAGTCTATGAAATCATGACTAACATTTCTTTTGTTCTCATCATGAGTTTCCTTTACTACCCTTTCACCATTAGTGACCATTTCTTGCAGCAACTTATTGAAATTTATCTTCAATTCTTCCATATTACTTTCCATGCCATTCATCTCAGCGTCCATGCCATTCATCTTAGCTTCCACGCCATTCATCTTGGCTTCATTTATCTTTAGTGAGAGTGAAATTTGTTGTACATGATCTTGTAATTTTGATATATCATGTTGCATTTCTTCCTCTTTTTCATGAGTCGTGCTAGAGCTTTCAGGTTGCTTACTAGGTGTTTCCATTTTCTTTCTTCGGGGCATTAAATAATGCTAATAATTCCTCACTATTCACTTTGAATTCCTTCAAACTAATTTTTCAAACCAAGCTTATGCAAAACTTTAAAGAAACTACACACCTTTTTTTCACTTTGTAAGAGCTCGATATTGAATCTATTGTATCTCTATAACTGTGGATCTCGAATATCTTAAATCTCATCATGCGGTATCCTTTTGATGCCACTTTCTAACCCTACAAGTCTGATCAAGATTGGATTCTCCAAGGAAGATTTATGCCCAATCTCCCATGGTGACCTGATTATAGACTAGTTCAGTAGAGGAAACATGCAGGATGTGCCATGTGTCACTGTTTTGACCTTAGTATCTGAAACTGATATACAGTAAACTAAAGCCCGTCAAATTTTTGAGAATTTTTATGAAATTTCAATCTGATGCTCAAAACAAAAGTTATGATGATTTTCCTCAGGTCACCTGTTTGGAATGTAATTCGAGAATCTACAAAACCCTAACTTCCTCAGATCATATCTCCATAAATATAGCGCAAAAAGATCTTAAATTCAGACCTGAAGTTCAGAACGATTTCGGCTCAAATGGGTTTTTTTGTAGCTTCTAAAACATCATAGAAAAAATGTTATAGCAAAAATTCCACGATGACCTATTTGGAGCAGCGAAACCCTAGAATCCAAAGCTCTGATACCAAATGTTAGGAAACCAACGCACAACAATATAGAAAAGGTAGATCAACGCCTTAGAATTCAGCCTCTTTGAGGGGGAAACCTCATTTACATTACACAAATGAACAATTCTTGGATGATACAAATTACTAAACCTCCCTTCTATATATAGGAGTCTAAGGGGTCACAATATAATCAAGCTGACATAACAGTAATAACAAAAGGGCACAAAAATAACAATAGTGAGTTTCTATGGGGCATACTAATAATAATATGGGGATAATAGGGGCACAATAATAATAATAAGGGATAAAATGACAATAGTAATGGGGGAATCACTAGTATTATAGGGGCCTAACATAACCAGACTATCCCATGAATCTAGTAGAGAACACAACAAACTAATGCACTTATCTTCATTTGAAATTTTAATATCATCAAATAATAACTGGCTTACCACGGTATTAAAGGAATTTAGATGCTCTGTCACTGAGTCTCCATCTTTCATCCTCAAGTTATATAGCGTTTTCCGTAGGAGTAATTTATTCACCAGAGACTTAGATTGGTACAAAGTCCCTAACTTGTCCCACAAAGCCTTTGCCAAAGCTTCCTATGATACATTCAACAATACTAAATCTGAGACACATAATCCTATTGCACTCTTTGCCTTCTGATCCAACTTTGCCCAGTCTTCAACTGACATTTCCATTGGTTTAGTATCTAGATCTACCACGATCCAATGATCTTTATCCACTAGCATATCCTCCATATTGAGTTTCCACAATTCAAAACTCTAACCATTAAATTTCTTGAACTCTATCTTTCCACTGCTCACCATCTTCTTTCACCACAAGAATTGATCCCGCACATCTGCCACTAACAAGGTCTACCACAGGCCAAAGTAAAAACCCTCAGCAGCAAAGGCATCCCCTTGAAGCCGAAAAAGATTTGATACCAAATGTATGCTTTAACCCTGTGCACAAATTACCTGCATATCAATTCGAAAAAAAAGAAATAAATAATGGTGAGAGCATAAAACATAAAACAAATATACACAAAAAGTTTCCCTTGGATCGGACTACCAAATCGATTTTTCATTATATTCCTTTCAATGTTACAATACATATATATACATGGAGAAGCATCCATAAACCCCAATCCATTAACCATGGATTAGAACATAACTGTAGTTCCCTTGATCGGATCTACAAAATACCATGGACATAAAACCATCATGCCCAAAACCATGTGCGAAATCCATGCACAAAACCATTGGTAGGTCCGCCCACCTAATATAGGGTCCAAAAAAAAATTACCGAGGCATTGCCCCAGACCCCGTGTAGGGGGGATACCGCCCCCTCATCCCGCGCATGGCATAGTCGTGAAAAGAATATAACGCACACCCAATAGATGATAAAATAATAACCTTTGTTATGTCAGTTGCTGATTCAGAAGAAGACAGGCTGGAATTTTTTTTGATCTTAGAACAAAAATTGAACTTGCTTTGAAAAAAATTATTAATCTTGAAGGATAAGTTGTAGGCATATGATAACAAGGATCATACTAAATCAGTAAATATTGTTGTGGAATCTAAACAATATTGTGAAAGTCTTGAAGTTGAGATCATCTCTCTAAGAGAATATCTTGAAAAATCAGATAAGCAGAATGAAGAGCTACTTCAAGCATTTTAAGAACAAGTAAACGGGTAGAAAGAAGAGATTCTCAAATTAAAGGAGCAAGTGGAAGAAGGAAGAAGGGTTGAATAAGGTGTGAAGAAGTGGTATCTAGAAAATGAAAAGTAATATAAAATAATGGAGGCTGAGTTAAACATTCTAAAAGGCAAATTAGAAGAAAAATATAAACATTTGAGATTTCAAGATAGTACTAAGATTTTTTATAATATTCTTAGTAGTCAAAGGTATCCTGCCAAAAAATTTGGTCTTGGTTTTCATGAAACTATTGAAGGAGAATCTAGTTCACAAGTTGATGCAATGAATTTAAAGGGTAACAATGCAAATAATGAAATTCTCAACAAAGAGATAAGAAGAAAACATGATCAACAACCACAGAAAGTGAATCTTCAAAAAAAATCATTTACTCCTAATGTTAAGTGATTCTCTCCTATGATCAATAATGTTGAATGTTTTATATGTCATAATTATGGACACATTAAAACAAATTGCATAAGTCGATTGTTTCAATCTCGAGCAAATAATTCCTTCACAGAAATATCATCAACTTCCAAGTGCTCAGGGTTCTTTAAGGGATATTGTTTTGCATGCAATATATTTCGTAACAAAGCTATTAATTGCAATAGAAGGAATATGAAATAGAAACATTATGATTCCTCTTCTCATATAAAATTTTATACTTGTAACAAGTTTGGGCATGTAGCAAAAGAATGCAGGAACAAATCTCTGGATTGCCTCAAACAACATGGCAAGCAATCAGATAAGTATATTGATGCTAGAAGTCTTGAAAAAGATGGATCCACCAACGTTTCTCATAATAGGCAGAAAGAAGAAGAACAGATAAGGGGTTTTATTGCTCTCTGCTCATATGAAGAAGAAGATGAATGTTACATAGACAACAAATGCTCTCATCACGTGGCTAGAGATAAGAGTGAGATGGAGTCTCTCAAGAAAAACCAATATGGTAAGATTATTCTTGGAAATAATGTTCCAGCAAAAGTTATGGGAAAAGGTAGAGACAAAATTAATAAACATAAAGGAGCAAATGATACTTTATTAGTTCAAGGGCTAAAGAAGAATATTCTAAGTGTAGGTAAAATAACAGATAAAGGAAATGTAATTTTGTTTACATCAACCAAATCAAAAGTTATAGATGAAGAATCTAGAAAGGTCATAGCAAGAGGATATATAAACCTAGAAAAATTATATGTGCTTAAAGAACTGAATTCTCGTAGATATGAAGAGGATTCAAACTCAGAGTAAAAGCAGATGGTGCCCATTGTAATCCATTATTCTTAAAATAATACTTCTAACAATGAATGAAAAAGTGATGTAAGGTACATGGCCTCTTAAAATTATTATCAGGTCCTCAAGATCAATGATGTATAATCTCAAGGGGAGAAATACATATGTTGATGATGATTCCCATGGTTGTTTTAATATTCATAATTAATAATAGTACATATGATGTAGTAATAGTAAACATGTGCAGATGATAAAAGCTCAGGGGGAGTTGTGGTTATGAAAATTCAACATTTTACTTTTTGTACACGGATCCTATGAAGGACAATCATGTATGTACATGAGTTCAGATAAAGAGAGTTACCTATGTTTCTCTATGATGAAGAAACAATAGGACTGTCTCATGGGCGAAGTTCTAATATGATTTAGTTAGTTATCATTTGGATTCCTGGTTCTAACTTGGGTTGGTTATAGTGAGTGGATGCTACTTATAAATGGTATTGGCTTATAATAGTTTATGAGTTACTACAATATGACATGGATTTATTGATTGATGAAGTTCCTTTGATGATGTTACTGATGGATGAGTTGATGTGATCAAACCTGACAGTGAACAGTTGGCACAAGTTCAGGGGGGAATTTTCTATGATTCTAATAGTGCATTGTCTGCATTATGGTTACTTGTGAATTTCTCGTTACATAATGATGATTATATTAATGATGTTGTCGAAGATATTCATGTTGCTGAAGTTTTTGAATGATGACTATATGTTGCAGCATGCTATGCTTCTGTCATGGGTTTCTGTTAGGTCCCTATAATACTAGTGATTACCCCATTACTGTTGCAGTTGTGTCCCTTATTAATATTGTTCTGCCCCTATGGTCCCCATATTTTTATTACTGTGCCCCATAGAATCCCTCTATTGTTATTTTTGTGGCTTTATATTATTATTGTTAGGTCGACTAGGTTATATTGTGACTCCTTAGACTCCTATATATAGAAAGGAGGTTTTGTCATTTGAATCATGCAAGAATTATTCATTTGTGTAATGTAAAGGAGGTTGTCCCCTCGAAGAGGCTGAATTCTAAGGCATTGATCTCTCTTTTCTATCTTTTTGTGAGCTAGTTTCATAACATTTGGTATCAGAGCTTTGGATTTTAGGGTTTTAATGCTCCAAATAGGTCATTGTGGAATTTTCACTATAAATTTTTTTTCTGTGATGTTTCAGAAGCGAAAAAAAAAAACTCATTTGAGAAGAAATCACACTGAACCTCGGGTCTGAATTTCAGAGCTTTTTGAGCTATATTTGTGGATATATGATTTGAGGAAGTTGGTCTTTTTGCAGACTCGTGAATTACATTCCAAACAGGTGACCTGGAGAAAATCGTCATAACTTTCTCTCTGAGCATCATATTGAAATTTTGTAAGAAGGTACAGAAAGAGGACGGAATGTAGTTTCTTGTATAAATTTTATAGTGCCAAAGGGTGAAACCGTTACACGTGGCACTTCATACAAGTTCGCTCTTCTGGAAAGGTCTATTATCAGGTCATCTTGGGAGATTGTGAATAACTCTTTCTTGGAGAATCCAATTTGGATCAGACTGGTGGCATTGGAAAGAGGACACATAGGGCTACTATAGGTCACAATTTCAGAAGTGGATGATCCGAAATTACAGAGATACATCAAATTCAATATCGATCTCCTACAAAGTGAAAAAAGGTGTGTAGTTTTTTTTAAATTTTTGCATAAGCTTGGTTTGAAAAATTAGTTTGAAGGAATTCAAAGGCCATAGTAAAGCATTATTATTGGTAATTGGTGCCTCGAGGAAATAAAATTCAAATGCCTAGTAAGCAACCTAAAAGCTCTAGCATGACTCATGAAGAAGAAGAAGAAATGAAACATAATATATCAAAATTACGAGACCAAGTGCAACAAGTGTCACTTGCACAAAAAGTAACAGAATCTAAGATGAAAGATGTAGAAGCTAAGATAGATGGTTTAAAGAAAGGTGTAGAAGCTAAGATAGATTTTTTTACAGAAAGGCGTAGAAGCTAATATGGATAGCATGGAAGCTAAGACGAATGGAATCGATGCTAAAATGGATGGCATGGATGATAAGATGGAAGAATTGAAGATAAATATGAATAAGTTGCTACAAGAAATGGTCACTAATGGTGAAAGGGTAGTAAAGGAAACTCATGATGAGAACAAAAGAACTGTTAATCATGATTCCATAGACTCTAATGTTGGATCGAAGACCCACCATATTCCAAAATCGATATGGGGAAGTTTGATGGCAAGGATCCCGCAACATGGATATTACAGATGGAGCAATTTTTCAATCTTAATAATGTGCAAAACACACAAAAGGTACGTATTGCAACTTTATATTTGGAGCCAAATCAGTTTGTATGGTATCAATGGCTTTGCTCCAGTAAAAAAATTATCACTTGGGCAATTTTTACGAAAGAATTTACATCACATTATGAGGATACAAAAATCAACACTTTTTTCAGCCAATTCATAAGTCTCAAACAAAAGGGTTCAATAATGGAGCACATTGAGGAGTTCCAAAAATTGAACATAAGGGTAAAAATATTATAGAGGAACATAGGATTGATGTGTTCATAGGGAATTTAAAGGATAATATCCAGCATGATGTTCGCCTTTGGGAACCTAATTCATTAGAGAAGGCATTCAGGTTAGCAAGAAAAATGGAAAGCAAAATTATGGCAAGTAGGAAGCATACCAATCACAACTATAAAGATGGAAGTGTTGTTACCCCTAGCCTTCCACAACCTATAAGGTTGACACCAAAACAATTGGAAGAAGAAAGAGCAAAAGGGCTTTGTTACAGTTGTGATAGCAAATACACTAAAGGTCATAAGTGTGCTGAGAAGAAATTATTCTACATCGATTCTCAAGAGGAAGAAGAAAAGGAGCAAGAAAGGTCAAAAGAAGAGGATATACTCCAGGAACAAAGCCTAGATAAAGAAGAAATGAATCCAACGATATCCTGTAATGCATTGGCTGGAATTACCACTCCTCAAACTATCAATATAGAAGGACAAATCAAGAAGAAAAAGGTAATAGTGTTAATTGATTTAGGAAGTACCCGCAATTTTATTCATTGTAAGATAGAGAAAGAACTGAATTGCTTCCTATATCTAGCACCAGAGTGTCAAGTGATGGTTGAAAATTGAGGAAAGATAAATTTCTTTGGAAAGTGCCATAATATCAAGCTATCTATGGGAGAATATGTATTGACTAGCTAAATGCTTTCCATTCCAATGGAAGGTGTTGATGTTGTACTAGGAGTCCAATGGCTACAATCCTTGGGTACAATAGCTTTTAATTTTCAAGAACTTTACATGAAATTTTCTGCGGAAGGAAAGGAAGTTAAATTAAGGGGTATTGCAGGGAAACCAGGAAAGATAATCAGCTCTAACGGTATGACAAAGCTTTTAAAAAAGGAACAAAGAAGTGTAATTGCTCAATTATGTTCACTAGATGTTTCCACATTGGAAACATCTATTTGTCTAGATCTCCAAAATGTCTTGGACAATCATTCGAAGGTATTTGAGACTCCCAAAGGTCTCCCACCTATTCGTGATCATGATCATGCTATTCATCTGATTCCAGGAAGTGCTCTTGCAAACATCAGGCCGTACAGATATCCCTATGCCCAAAAGAGTGAATTGAACGTATCGTTGCAGAAATGCTAGAGGCTGGTATAATTCAACCTAGTCAAAGTTCTTTCTCTACTCCAGTAGTATTGGTGCACAAGAAGGATGGATCATGGTGCATGTGTCCGGATTATAGGGAGCTCAACAAGCTCACTATTAAAGATAAGTTTCCCATGATGAATCATGCATGATAATTATATATTGCTTGAGCCACGTAGTTTCTATGATGCTACTGATCTGATTTATGATGATAGAAGATTATTTTGATGATGCATATGGTACATATGTTTTTTTTCTTACATGTTGATCTTCATAAGTTCAAGGAGATAAATAGAGCTTGATTATACAACCTCATTATTTGATGATGATGAGTATCACTCATTACTTTTATGATGTTTTCATTATGCATTCAAAGATGCATAAGTTTCATATGGTGCAGTTATGGATGATGATGCATATAGTGCTTGTTTCTCACATGTACATGATATGTTACACATGGTATATTATTTTAGGATTGTTTCTCTTGATGGTATCAAGGATATGGGTTACTAACAAAGTTTGATAAATGATGGTGAGCTCATGGTTTTTGTTGATGACTTTTCGCATTCATGAGAAGATAGATACATAATACTATCTCTATGTCATGGGATATCATTGATGGGTGAATTACAAATAAGGATCTTATGGATGATTACTTAAGTTGCATGTTGATGAAGTGGTGTTGGTGTGATATTTATTCTTGCATGAAGAAAATGGGCCAAGAGAATGATGTTACTGCAGGTTTCATGAAGACATGGTTATTAACATACTACTGCCACATCTTCTAAACGATCCTTGGAGACATAGCATACCTAGTTACATATTGACGTTGTTAACGAATGATGTTACTTTTCACTATCTTACTTTATGATGATATGCTTGGTTCTCACATATGTTGATTGACACATAAAAATATATGTTTCTATGCTACAAAAGATTCATATTCCTTTGTTGAACATGGATTGAGGCTCTTCCTACTAAGGGAAAGAGCAAGTTGACCATGATGAGGTCAAGATGATGAGTTAATAACATATCTCTATGGAAAATCTTATGTTGCATGCTTACTCACAAGTTAATGATATTAAAGCTACATTATCTTATATTACAAATTGATGATGAAAATGTGCATATTGTTGTTGCCATTAACAAATGCTTATGGTGTAGATACTATATGGTATATAGTAATGAAGACTATCCTGGTCTTGTTACCTCACTATTGAGGTCTTTGGTCTTGGTTATAAATGTCATATCTGTAATTTGATGTAAAGTTCATGTAAATACCTATGATGTAATAATTGTAATATTCAGTCATGAATTGATCCAAGTGGATCTCCAGACGCCAGTGACATGGAAAACACTCAAAATTCAAAGTGGAAGAAAGTCGATTAACTTCACATCACATCGAAGTGCTCGCTGCCTTGATTCCAACGGTGTGAACGACACTCCAATGTGAGTCCATATGAAGAAGATATAAACAGTCAAATTTGTGGGTTGACTTACCCATGTGGCAGGCTTAAGGAGGGCACAATTTGGCAAGAATCCAACACCGGAATCTGGCCAGTTTTCCAGGCAAAATTGTGGGTCCGCTAATTTGTCTAATATGCCTAAGGTTTTGGAAAATTTTAAATAAGGGTGGTTATTTATTTTTAAATATATATATATATATATATATATATGAATATGGGCGGGCAACCATTACCCCGCCGCCCCTGGAACCATAACCGCAAGTCAAAATTAAATTGGGGTGGGGTGGCCATGACCTCGCCACCACAGAGCCCCACACACATTTATGGTGGGGGCGCGGCTATCAACCCCGCCGCCCTCTCCACCTCACCATTATCTATGGAACTGTCAGTGGGGAATGGGGGGTGGGCCACCAAAATAGTGGACCAACCACCCAGAATTAAAAAAAAAAATAGAATTTTTTTTTATGTTTATTTGGATGGGCGGGATTTAATCCCCCGACCCCTCCTCAACTACTTTACATGTTTAGCCAATGCGCCAATGACATTTCTTGTTTTATTCACCCAACAAACATTATATGAACCTGTTTTCACAATGCGTTAGGGAAGGAGGAGCGTGCATGCATTTCAAGATAGATGACTTGTAGGTGGCGGAATCATGAGCAGACTTGTGATAGGGTGCGGAACCTTGCCTGAGCACATTTTCCAAGGGGTCAATTTAGGTCTAGTGTTAGAATTAGGAAAGTTTTATATCGATTTTGTACCTCTCGATGATAGGAACTCAATGATGATGCTAGCTTCTACAACAAAGCTCTCCATTTTTCGGCCATTTTCCATATTGGAGGTATAAGACTCCTTTTTGTAAATGTTGATTATACTCTTCTTTCTCATGCCACTTAATGAATGAAGGCCTCCCCATTGATTGAGCAGGGCCCAAAGACGTGGTCCAAATTGGACGAACTCCATTATCAAGTCTCTTATCTTATTTCATGCTTTTATGTGTTTCTCCTCTTCTCTCATGTGCACATTAAATTTCTATGGTTAAGCTACAATTTATGCATGTATTTCTTTAATACATCTATAAGCAAAAGATCTTGGATCAAGTGGTATCAGAGCAGGTCTTTGTAGATGTGAATTGCATGTTTGTATGCTAACAAGAAACAAGCTCCAAAGAGGCACAGGGAAACTAAAGTATTTCAATCCCGAAGCAGGGCATGCACATTGAAGGAGAAACATGGTAGGTGAAGAGGCTCGTCATGAAGAGGAGCGTAATTTCCCCAAAACCTTCTATACATTGGCAGAAAATGTCGGTTAGTTGCTTTCAAGGCTAGATAAAGTAGAAGAGAGAAATCTAGAAGAACAAGGTTCAGTGCGTGGAAATGGTGGAGAAGAACCCCCTCCTTCTCCTTCCACGAGTGAAACTTCTTCTTCCTCTCATCACCATCATCATAGAAATTCAAGGGATGCATGTAAGAAACCTTTCTTTAAATTAGATTTCAAATGATCTTCCCATGTATAATGGTGAAAGTAATGTAGAAAAGCTTAGTAACTGCATTAGGCACATTGAAATCTACTACAAGATTCAATAGATCAAAGAGGATGAGGCAAAGATTTAGTTGGCCTCTCTTTGGCTGAGTGGCACCACTCTCGTTTGGTGGGACAACAAATTACGAAGCAGTAAGAGTGTGGGTAATCTTCTTTCCTCGTGGCCTAGTTTATTTTCTACATTAAAGGAACAATTTTATCCTTGGGTTATAAGCAAAAAGCCTTAATGGATTGGCAATACTTAATGCAAGGCAGAGGTCAGGATGTTCAAAGCTTTAAAGAGGAGTTTAGAAAACAAGCACTTAATTTGGGCATTGCACTTCACTCACCTAAACTAGTAACTAAGTATATTGGATCATTACATAATTATATTAGAAATTCGTTATTATTGTTTGAACCAACTACTATTGACTCGGCTAGTGTGAAGGCCATTCATCTTGAGAACAGGGGAAAAAAAATGAAAGAGATTATCATTTCAAAAAACCACCTTCCAAATCTCCAAATGGCAAACCCAAAGTGAAAGGAAAGGGAAAGGAGAATAGGATGACATCAACCAAGAAAGATGAAGGAGAAAGGCCTTATTGCGCTCACTGCAAAAAAGAAGGTCATGACGATGATCATTGTTGGAAATTGTACCCGAAAAAGATACCAAAGAAGTATGGAGGAAAAGGCAAGCAAAAGACAGTGGCAACTATGCAGCAAGACCTTGGATCTGATTCTGGAGATGAAGCATTGATCACAATAATAGGAACAAAAGGTACTCTTACATGTCATGTTAATTCTGAATCACATGAAGGCACTAGTTCAACAGATGAGTCCCTTCCTAGTGAACAAAAGAGAATTGAGTCATTTCATATTAGTGTTGTCATAAATCATACAAAAGTGGAGACTCTATTTGATACCAGATCCCAAGCAAATTTAATTTCAGAGTCGTTGGTGAAGAAGCTAGGATTAGAAACCAAACCACATCCAAAACCTTACCTGCTTGGATGGATACATGATAAAGCAAAATTGAATGTAACTAAGCAGTGCAAGGTTAGCTTTGTGATCACTTCTAAGTTAGTGGATGAGGTAGAAATTGATGTGATACCATTGGATATTTGTGCCATGGTGTTAGGGAGTCCATATCTATATGATAGAAAAGCAATCTTCTTTCGTCATGAAAACAAATACCAAATCACAAAAGATGGGGTAGAATATATTTTAAGGGCTCATCAAACTAAAATCAATGCCAACCTTATAAGTGTAGGACAAATGAAGAGGTTGGTGAATTCCAATAAGGGTTGCATGCTTATGGTTGTAAGGGGGAAAGATGCAGAATTATCCAACACTTTCCATGGTTGTCATCATGTGCGTAAAAAGGAATTATGTGAATTAATTTCTAACTATGATGAGATGTTTCAAGAACCAAGGGGATTACCTCCGAAGAGGGAAATCCAACAGGAGATACATTTGTAGCATGACACTCCTTTACCAAATATTGTCATGTACAGGATGCCGACTATTGAGATGGAGGAGATAAAAAATTAGGTGCAGGAACTATTGAACCAAGGGGTCATCAGATCGAGCACTTCTCCATGTGGCTCACCAATTGCCTTAGTGCAGAAGAAATATGGCACATGGAGGATGTGCATGGATTACCAAGCACTGAAAAAAATCACGGTGAAAAATCGTTACCCTCTCCCATGCATTGATGATTTACTACATCAGTTAAAGAATGCTATCTATTTCACCAAATTGGATTTGCATAGTGGTTATCACCAGGTCCGAATTTCAGAGAAGGATGTGTGGAAAACTACCTTCAAGACCAAACAAGGGTTGTTCGAATGGATGGTGATTCCATTCAGAATTTGCAAGGCTTCAGCCACTTTCATAAGGGTCATGAATGATCTCTTTAGGCCTTTCATTGATGAATTTGTTCTTGTATATCTAGATGATATTATTGTCTTTAGTGAAAGTTGGAATGAACATGTATGCCATGTCAAGAAAGTGCTTGATGTATTGAAAAAAGAAAAACTTTATGTAAAATTGTCAAAGTGTGAGTTTGGGAAAACCTCTTTCGTTTACCTAGGTCATATTGTTTGTCATGGTTAGTTAAAAATTGGTTCTTCTAAAGTTGAAGCAATTGTAAATTGGCCTAAGCCTACTAGTGTAACCAAGGTTCGCAACCTTTTGGGTGCAATAAAATATTGGAGAAGATTTATTGCCAATTTCTCTATTATTGTAGCACCTTTACACACAATGACAAGTGTAAAGTAGGTCTTTCAATGGGGAGGAAAGCAACAGGAGTCCTTTGAAACATTGAAAGAAAAGATCAACACCGCATCAGTCTTGGCCTTACCAGATCTCCAGCATCCATTCGAGATCGAGACAGACGCCAGTAGATATGTCATGGGAGTTGTACTGATGCAACAAAAGAAGCGGATATGTTACCATTCAGAGAAATTCTCCTAGGCTATGATAAACTATCCCACTTATGACAAAGAGTTATATGACTTGGTCTAGAGTGTGAAAAAGTGGAAACACTACCTGATCAGCAAGGAGACCATCATCCATATGGATCATCAGCCCTTGTAGTATCTTCAGCCACAAACCAAGTTGCAGCAGGCTTTTCATTTCAGGTGGATGGGTTTTCTTCAGTAGTTTCATCTGGTAATAAAGTATAAGAAGGGCACAAGCAACAAAGTGGTCGATATGCTATCTCACCCTCCTATTTCTGCTTCTGTTATTTTGCATAATGCTTCGTTATCTTTTAAAAGTGATGTTGAACAATATGCTAACGATGATGACTTTAAGGAGATTTATGAAAAACTAACCCATGGTTCACAGTTGGACAACTATCACTTGCTGGGGAAACTGTTGTATCACCTTGGCAAATTGTGCATACCCACAGGGGAAAGGGCACATGTAATTCGGGAGGCCCACACCTCCCTTGTGTCTAGTCATTTTGGTGTTGAAAAAACTTTGTGTCATTTACAAAGAATTTTATTTTGGCCTTATATGAATAATATTGCGACTCGCTATGTAAAGGGATGTGTGATGTGTTTTGTTTCAAAGCCCTCTAATAGAAAACTCGGGCTCTATACACCCCTCCCTATTCTTAGTCGTCCATGGGAAAGTGTGTCGATGGATTTTGTAGGAGGTTTGCCTTTGTATAGAAAAGGTCACGACTATTTGTATGTCGTCATTTACAATTTTAGTAAGATGTGTATTTTAATGCGTTGTAAAAAGTATATCACTGCAGAGCAGACTGCTTATCTTTTCTTTCAGCATGTTTGGGTCCATTTTGGGTTTCCCACATCGATTGTGTTAGATCGGGACTCTCGCTTTCTCGGAGAGTTTTGGACCAGCATGTGGAAGATGATGGACAACAAGTTGAAAAAAAGCACAGCATTTCATCCACAAACTGACAGACAGACAGAGGTTGTTAACCGCATCGTGGTACACTTGTTGCGAGGCTATTGTGGACAGCATCCTAAATTGTGGGATGAGCATCTTCCATATGTGCAACATTCCTACAATCGAGCAGTGCACTCATCTACACATTGTTCACCATTTGAGACATGTTCTGGCTACCTGCCCAAAGATCCTTTTGATATGGTCTTTGGAAGGGAAGATGACTCCAGTGAACGTAATGAAAGGGACAAAGCACAGTGGTTCATTTAGCGGATCCAGTTGATTGACCAAGCAGTACAGGAGTAGTTGCAGAAAAATCAAGCCTAATACAAGGCTTGACATGAAAAACACCAAGTCGACCATCAATTTCAAGTGGCCGACAAAGTGTGGCTCCATATTAGCAAAGACAGAATGAAGGGAGAAGGGACTAAGTTGCGACCAATCTGGTATGGTTCATTCACCATCTTGGAGAAGATTGGAAACAATGCCTTTCATCTCGATTCGCCGAAATATATGAAAATATACTCCATAGTGAATGTGGAAAAATTAAAACTTTATGAACCACCATTGATTGTGGACATTGAAGAGGTGGGATCAGTTTCCACAGTTGATGATTTTGCACTAGTATCTTGATGAGTTGTTGGAAGATATCATCCTTGATAGAAGGACCCATACTTCATCACGGGGAGATGTGGAATACCCTCGAGTTGGTTTCAAAGGGATGCACCCTACCAAGGCAAAATGGCTAGAAAAATAAAGAGTGAGGGAACAATTCCCTCACTTGCCAATTGACTAATAAAGCTTTTGGCAGTCCAAAAGCTCCTCAATGGGGAGGATTGATCTAGGTGGATCTCCAAACACTAGTGACATGAAAAAGTCTCAAAATTATAAGTGGCATAAATTCAATTAACTTGACATCAGATTGAAGTGCTCGTCGCCCTGATTCCAATGGTGCGAACGAAACTCCAATCCGAGTCCGTAATTTGGAAAGAATCCAGCACCTAAATCTGGCCAGCTTTCTGGGCGAAATTGTGGGTTTGTTAATTTGTCTAATATGCCTAAGGTTCTGGAAAATTTTAAATAAGGGTTGTTAGATATATATATATATATATATATATATATATATATATATATATATATATATATATATATATATATATATATATATATATATATATATATATATATATATATATATATATATATATATATATATATATATATGGGGCAGGCAGCCATGACTCCGCCGCCCCCGAAACCATAACTGCAAGTCAAAATTAAATTGGGGTGGGCAGCCATGACCCCGTCACCCACGGAGTCCACACACACATTTATGGTGGGGGTGCGGGTTGTCAACCCCACTGCCCTCTCCACCTCACCATTACCTACAGAACCGCCGATAGGGAATGGGGCATGGGCCACCAAAATAGTGCACCCGCTGCCCGGAATTAAAAAAATAGTAGAATTTCTTATGTTTATTTGGAGGGGCAGGATTTGATCCCCCGACCCCTCCTCAACTACTTGACGTGTTTAGCCAATGCGCCATCGACATTTCTTGTTTTATCTGCCCAACAAACATTATATGAACCCATTTGCACAGTGCCCCGGGGAAGTAGGAGTGAACATTCATTTTGAGATATATGACTTGCAGGTGGCAAAACCGTGAGCAAACCTATGACAGGGGGCAAAATGTTGCCTGAGCACATTTTCGAAGGGGTCAGTTTTGGTCCAGTGTCAGAATTGGGCAAGTTTTATATCGATTTTTCACCTCTCAGCGACAAGAACTCAATGGTGATGCCAGTTTTGGTAATAGAGCTCTCCATTTTTCAACTATTTTCCATATTGGAGGTATAAGACTCCTTTTCATAAATGTTGATGGTACTCTTCTTTCTCATGCCACTTAATGAATGAAGGCCTCTCCATTGATTGAGCAGGGCCTGGAGACGTAGTCCAAATTGGACAAACTCTGTTATCAAGTCTCTTGTATTCTTTCATTCTTTTACATGTTTCTCCTCTTCTCTCATGTGCACATTAAATTTCTATGGTTAAGCTGCAATTTATGCATGTAATTCTTTAATACATCTATAAGCAAAAGATTTTGGATCATGAATGGACTATCGAGGTTAAGTCAATTATGTATTTCATCCCATATTGGAGATTTGATGTATTGTTGAGTCAAATATGTAACCCCAATGCATTGGGAGATTGGTCAAGATGAGTTATCAGTGATAGGAAAGGTCATGTTTGGTCACTTCTTTGTATATATTCATAAAATTTAGCATGTGCTCATAGGGAGCATGGTTTGCATTCAGTGATCAGTATTCAGTAGATCAAATCTACAACACTGCATTTAGCATTGGTCAACCCTTTTCCCTTGATTTCGAAGTGGGAGAGTAGCTTGTTGTATAGAGAAATACTGCTTGGAGAGAAACTTGGTATATCTACAGGTATCTACAGATGGTTGGTAACCAAAAACCAAAGTGGTTGTAGTAGCTTGGTGTTTCGGTAAAGCCTACTTGGAGAGTAGCTTGGTATATCTATAGGTATCTACAGATGGTCTGTAACCAAACACCAAAGTGGTTGTAGTAAATTGGTGTTTAGAGAAAGCCTACTTGGAGAGAAGCTTGGTATATATATAGGTATCTATAGATGGTTGGTAACCAAACACCAAAGTGGTTTCCATCAAGTCCAAAGGGGCATATTGCTGGCATTATGACAAGTGCGTTGTCCTTGATGGAAACCTACTTGATGATTTTTCCTTGATGGCAACCTACTTGATGAATGTTATCAACATGATGATAACAGGATGATTTTACAAGCTAATACACATGTAACAAAGAGTTTGGACAAAGGCATAACAACCCAGAGATAGAACAATGATGAAGGTGATGTTTTGAGAAATACACGCTGGTTCTGTGAAGCAAAGTTGTGTACACACAAGGTTATGGAGAAGAGAAATCGTGTACATTTTTTTCACCATGGTATCCTAAACACCAGGGATCTTTACGATGGTATTGGCCCATAGTAATGAGTGTGACAATGGATATTTGACCTCGTTTAGGAATACCATCAACATTAATAATGATTTGTCCCGTGGTATTGGATAATGCCTAAGCTACATAAGGAGATGAATATGAAAGTGTTCAATGTGCAAGTAATGGGCTACTGATGAATTGCTTGAACTGAAATAAGATTGCACAAGGAATGTGATATGGGATCAGATCTTGTAGATCTGAAATGACTGGATGATTTTCTTATGGGTTGATATGTGCTAATAATTTTCTAACGTATGTTTGCTGAGATTTGGGTTTGGCTGAAGTTATGTTGTGCAATGAAGGAATGAGTCACTAATTACAAATATGTATGCAAGTTTGTCTTAAAAAAAGTGTGTAAGTATGCGGGTCTGCCTCTAGGTAGTCGCGTGTCCATTTTGTAGTATGGACAGATCTATACGCGAGTATGCTTCTTGAGAGGCACGTACACATGTAGAATTATTTTGTAAGGGTCACGTACATATGCTAGGGTTTCTAAAGTATGAGCAATTAATGATGTCAAATTAGTCTTTCTGTGATTCCTATTGTGTGTTGATGTGGTCTTCTTCATGATAATCTGTATGTGATAGTTCTGGTGAAGTTGAATGGTTTGTGAATGAAATATTGAACTATATTGATGCTGGTATGTAATGATCTGTAAGTACACAGAGATCTGTGATGAAGGATATATGTGTTTGTGATTGATTTCAGTAGTGCAGTGATTCAGTCTGAGGGATCAATGTTTTTGAGATCTATACACAGGTTCGATTAAGGAAAAAAGTGTGTATATGTTGGTATTATGCATGATAATAGAGTAAAATTTTTGACATATTGTTAATCAGGGTTTGGAGCGGTAGAAATTGGTTTCAGGGATAGATAACAATGTATGGCTTGATGATTGATAGTGCATTCACATGATCTATTCTAGTTTATTTTGATTGGTTGCAATAAGATTCAGCGATTGATTTGTTTTAGTTGATTCAATGATTTGTTAAAGGTAGTGGGTCCAGTATGAAAAAATGATGAAAAGTGGCCTACAGGTTTGATGTTTTGGTTCAGATGGACCCAGTATGAAAATTATGAAACATGGTCCACAGAGTTGTTGAGGGTTGGAGCCTTTAGTGAGGAATTCAAAACTTCCTTGCAGTGGTAGCTGGTAAATCTGATCACAAGGTAGGAGTTCCCTTCCGATGGGTACTAGTAAATGAGATCAGGGGGTTAGAGCTCCCTTCTAGTAGGTGCTAGAGAATGAGAGAAATTTGTAGCCTTCTGCAAGTGGGTGCCTACGTGCTGGTATGAGTCTGTGCCAATCAAATATTTTAAGAAGTTTTTCATTACAATAAAATATGAAGACAAAGATGATAACAATGGTGGTTTTATCCCACATTGGATTTCCACCTAAAAATATTGGTGTTCATGTGTGTTGATTTGTTTCTTATGTGTGATGGTTTATTCTTCTCTTACTGCACATGGTTATTGTTTAATTGATGCCTAATGAAGTACTGATACACTAGTTCAAGTTAAGCAGATGACAAATTAATGGAAAAATCAGTTAACTAGATATACACTAGTTGTCTACATAACAAGCATGTACATACACAAGTTTACTTCATTATAGTCACATACAAAAATCTGAATAAGAAAAGAAAAGTTTAAGTGAGTTTTTAAAATACTAATTCACCCCCCCCAATAATTTTCCCAACAAAATCATCAATTCGACATGACATGTCGACATATCACGTCACTTGTGACATTAGATACCACATTAAAATAATCAATAAAATAGGTGAAACAATTTTCCATGTAGGATGAGATCTAATAGGACATCATATTCCATGTCAACATAAATATACAACAAACCCTTAAAACTTGATTTCAAAGGTTATCAAATGTTAATTCAAAACCACAAAAGATTTGAATTTGATGATTGCAAATAATGATCGAATGGACTTCATCTAGATCCAACTAAGTTAATGTTGGGATCTAACCAAATATAAATAAGCTTGGCTAATTTCATTTAGATATGGATATAAGGATATCCAAATCTAGGTATCCAAATATTTGGATTCTATTATTTCTCATGTTTCACCTAGATTCAAATACGTGCATCTAGATACCCCATATATGTGAAGAAAATTTAAAAGATAAAAAACAAAAAAATGAAACTCATTGACTTGGAACCCATCAATAAGACTCTTTCTATAAAAAAAATTCCATCTGAAAAAACTATAAGAAATGTAATCGGGTTAAATGATATAAAAAATAGTTTCTAACATAATTAATGAAGCAAGCTAACTGAAAACTTCCAAAAAGATTAAGAATTTATTGAATGAGACTAGAATGAAAAATAACGATAAAATGAAAGCATTTATAAACCATACAAACTCAAAATCAAATTATAATAAATTAATAAATCGAGAAAACATGTAAAAAAATTAGGGATGTCAATATTTTATGTCGTAATCATAAAATAATGAGATATTATTCTATAGGTCACAACACTATCCAAGTATATTGATTATACTATCCATATCACATGATCTTTTAGCCGTCATGACCATGTTGCACTATCATGTGTTTAATAGTTTGTGGTGTTAGAAAGATCATGAAACTTTTGGTACAACAGTCTCACTAAAGAAACCAATTTGACATGCTCATAACACTAGGACAAATGAAGCTACCAATAACCTAAGAGCATCCAAAAAAAATTAATGTCTCTTTTCTTATCTAACACTACTATTCACATTATTATTAGAGTGATAAAGTGAAAACAACAACCTAAAAATTCCCCACATAGTGTGCAAAGATTTCATTAAATAACCTTTTTCATATAATAGCTAATAAATAATGAGCTTATAGAATAGAACACTATGTTTTTTATCCTAAAGTAATTCTACCTTAGTGAATTAACACTAATGGGTGTTTATCATTTCTAGTTCTTGCATATTAAGAAACTTAGATATTTACTATGCCATATTTAATGGACAATCTCATGCTTATATTCCACTCCCCATTGCTCTTAGTTCTATTTTCTATCCTCTTTCTTACTTCTCTTTCTCAAATATTCTACTATCTGGGTTAAGCCACTCAAATAAGATAAGTTATGGCTTTGAGTTATGTAAGCCATAAATTGTATTTGAATGGGTCTTACAACAAACATTCATCCCAAACATTCACAACCAGCATTCATCCCATGATAAACTTGAGATTACATAAATATTATGAGCCATTGGTTTGCTATTAAGTTTTGATGAAAATAATATTTTATATATATATAAGGGTTGTTGCTAAAATTAGTATGGAATTAGATGAAATATAACTCTTTAGTACACATAAAAAGTAGTCGGAAATGAAAATTTAAATCTTTATCCAATCAAATTGAATGATTACCACCCAAAAAGATAAATGTATTAATCTAAATCAAACACAATAATTACCAAACACAATAATTACCAATGATACATTTTAAATAAATTTAAATTAAACATTATTAACTAAAAAAATAATTATTTAAATTTAACCACTCTAAATCAAAAAATAATGAATTAAATTAAATTCATTAACTAAAAAACTCATTATTTAATATATATATATAAACCGATTAAGTCCCTAACTTAAAATTTCACATTTTTTTTAATGTAAACACATCACCTTACCAAGGCTTCAAATGGTAACTTGGTCACATTACATTTTCAAAATAATAGATTACAATCTAATATTATATATAAAAGCTTATTGGAGGAAACTAGTATTTTTGTTTATGATAAGTGTGAGATGGCTGTGGAGAGTTGTCTAGTTTATTTTGTCTATAAATTTTTATTATTAAAGTATAATATTATATTCTTTTATGCCTAGGGAAGAGGGGACAAAAGTTCCTTACAAAAGTTGGACATCTCAATATAGTAGATAATATATTATATTCATATTCACTCAAATAAATAAATAAGGAGATTGTTTAAATTCCTTTTGTTTATTTAACAAAAGATTTCCATAAGCTTCCACTATTGATTGTCCAATTTTCTCGCACTTTATATCAGACTTCAGACTATATTATATGAAATCTGCATTTTTTTCGAGATTAAAGAATATATATATTTTGTAAATAATTTTTTTTCGAGATTTATACAAAGAATATCTCTATTTATACAAAATTTTCAACCCTAACGAATAGAATATGAAATATGAAATCCGATTGTGGGTGACCATCCATGATCCTTGAACCTTCAAAAGCTATAACTTTATTGAGTAAATAATTTAATTATTGGTTGAATTGATTTGAAAATTGATTGTTTGAATCTTTCGGCAGTGACCAAGAAAAAAATGGCTAGGATGTCAAAGCAAGGGGAGAGGATGTCTATGAAATTAGGAAAAAAGTTAAAGTACTTCAAACTTCATCATTTTCTGAGCACAAAAACAAGACCTAGACCTTTTAATATCCATGTGAATGTCACTAATTTCCATCCATTTATTGTGGAGCCACAACTCCCCAGTAGTGGAATATATATTATATATATATATATATATAAAAGAAAGAGAGATTGAATGAGTAATGTAAACATCATATGGTAATATCTTAGTTGTGTTACTTGTAATCTCATACATTATATTGGTTCGATTAATGTAATGGAAGTTAAGTTATGTGAGATAAGTTGTTAACTATTATATTGGAAATTTGAAAAATGCATTAATATAATTTAGCTTAAAGTTGAAAAAGGGAATGCTCTTGAGTTTATGCATTTTCTCATTATTTTGAATTATGGGTTTTAAGAGGATGAATATTTGTTTCAAAATTTATAAAGAGAAAATTTTGAATTTTATTTTAAAATGTTATCACGGGATCTTGATCTTGATGTATGAAAATAGAACAAAGTTCAAAAATATTACTAATTCTAGAAAGGAATTTGATGAATGGAATAAGTTATTAATTTGAATTAGCTTGACACTTTGAAGTCACCTTCATAATGAAGAGGTTGATGGGATTGTCTCAGAAGTGGCCAACCTCCTAGTGCTTATCTTTAGAATAATAAATTATGTTTTTTAAGAGTAAAATGAAGATCTGTTTCAAAATTTATAAAGAGAGGACTTTGAATTCTACTCCAAAATGGCAAAAGATCTTGATGCATGAAAATAGGATAAAGTTCCAAATAATTACTAATGCTCCAAAGGAATTTGATGAATGGAATAAGCTACTACTTTGAATTTGCTTGACACTTTGAAGTGACCCTCATAATACGGTCTCAAGCCGGAGTGGTCGGGCACCAAACTCTGCAAGAATGATGGGCTGAGGGATTGTCTACTTACATCGACAAGGTTCATGGGCTTGGCTCAAAAGTGGTAAACCTCCTAATTCTTCAAAAGACATTTAGAATATTGTTAATGGGTTGAAATTCAAAGTGGGTTGATGGCTTGATGTTCAAAGTACACTGATAAGTGATGTTTTAAATTTGGTTTATAACTCCATGTGGAAGCAACAAATGTTTGAAAGAGATCAATGGTGTGAAAGAGGTTGAAATTCAAAACATGCCAAATATGGCCTCAGTTCAAAAGTGAGAAGGTCCTTTAGAGTGGCCTAATGTATGAAACAATCTAATGCCTTCCTATGAAAATGGATAGCTATTGAAAGAGAATGATGTTTGAAATGGGGCCTAGTCATGCTTTGATGATTCTAAATGGCTTAGTGGCCCAATGATAGAAAAGAGGAAAATAACTTTGAGGAAGGAAGCCTAACTCCTCCTCTCTGAATATGATGATGGATCCCATTTGTAAAAGGCCAATTTTGTGATATAAAATATATGTTTTATGCCAAGTGTTAGTAGTTAAATTCCAAATAAGTCTACCAAAATCTCACTTTTACTATTGGTGACTAAAGTAACCTAACAACACAAAGACTCTAGATGGTGATGCTAAACTCTTGTCTTCAGATCTGCACGTAAAATACTAGAAATCCTAAGGAAATAACAAAAATTTGACTGGGTTAGTTCAAGTTGGGAATCTATTTAGAGTCATGTGGAGTGGCTCCTAAATTTTAGGGGCCCAAATTGAGTTCTTTTGAGTTGTAATTATTTAATTTAGTTTAACTGAGTTAAATTCAATTAAACTACTTCCAACTAATGGAGGAATTAGTGGGAGATCCAAAAGTGGGGTGTAACCTACAGTAGTGGGGTGTAACTTGTAGTAGTGGGGTGTAGCTAGCACTTCTAAACCAATAAACTAAATATTCACTCATAATTAACTCATGCATGTCAGATCAGAGAAAGACCCAGTTGAAATTAGAGTTTAGGGATAATGTACTATCCATTGTAAAAACATCTAAATTAAATCGATGGTGCAAGCAATTAGAGGAAGGCCTATTAGTGGATTGTGCATTTATGTATGAGGAAAATCCCAATTAAATATGGGCTAATTCCCTAGGAAAATGCGCAAGGAAATAGGAGCTTGGTAGGCAACATATTTGGCTAAGTATTGTTTGGAGCTTGTTTGTGAAATTGTGAGAAAGATTATGATAGTGTAGAGTTTGCTCGGGCTCGAGCAAAGCATTGTAATATTCTCAAATTTTATGATTAATGCAATATACAGATAGTAGGGGATTTTAGCTGAGGTTTTCCCCAAAAAATTATTGTGTTATGTGTGATTGAATTCTTCCTTTTTCTGCTTTGTGATTTCATCGATCAATTATTGTTTCCGTTGATGAGTAGAGTAGATTCAAGTCAACTTTTTTAGCATATTACAATATGCAATTTGAATCTACAAGGAATTTCTACATGGTATCGAAGGTGAAATCACTATAGAAGAGAAGAATACGAGTTTGTCTTTTGCAAGAGAAATCGAATTTGTAGTATCATACTTTAGAGGCAGCAAGATGTCGTTCTATGGATTGAGGCTCGAATATGTGCTTGCAGGAAGTTTGAACTATATTGCTTGGAAGGATAGGATGAAGGTAGTGTTGGAAGACAACGGGCTTAAGGAATTCACAGACAATGATATTCCTAAACCTCCAACAAATGATGCTCAAGATCTCATAGAGTGGATAAAGTGTGTGGAAAAGGCGAGAAGGATTATCCTAGAAGGAGCTCGAGATCATATTGTCTCGAACCTCCACAGTAAGGAAATTCTATTTTCAATTTGGAAGGACTTGACGGAGCTATTTTAAAACAACAGTGACCACAAGAAGTTGGCACTAAAGGACAAGCTCATAAATATCAAGATGGAGAAGGGTGATACACTACCGAAGTACTTGACCAAGTTCACCCAATGTCGGGATGAGCTTGGAAGTGTCAGTGTTACAGTTGCTAAAGATGATCTCGTGAGCCTAAAACTTCTTGGACTTCCCAAGAGCTGGCACAACTTCCAGGACTCAGTTAATGGGAGGGAGAAGATACCAAAGTGAGAGTGATTGTGGTCCGACTTGGTACAAGAAGAGGTCTGATGGAAAAACAAAGATGGATCCTCATCCAAGCACGATGATGAGGAGAGTTGTGACTTAACTGGAAATGCGAAGAAAGGGAAGGGGAAGGCATCCCATTCCAAATCAGATTCCAGTCAGAGTGGAAAGAAGAAGGACATGTCGAATATTAAATTCTTTCACCATCGCGAGATGTGAAACTATGCCAGAAAGTGTCCACACAAGAAGGCCGGTAATATGCCCTCAGGAGGAGAGGCAAGTGAAGCTCTTGCTTCACAATTCAAATTGGATTTCAACCTCATCGCTTGCATGGTGACATCAATTATGGGCAGTGTGTGGTACCTAGATAGTGGAGCCTCATTCCATGAGTAGAAACAAAGAGTTCTTCAATAAGTTGGAGGAGAAGGACCTCTAGATGCAAATCGAGATGGGAGATAATGGGAGGTATAGCATGACCGACATCAATACTTTTACCTTTCAAAGGGAGTCTGGTACTCCTCTCACATTAAATAATGTCATTTATGTTCCAGGTTTGAAGAAGAATTTGGTTTTAGTTGCCATGTTGGAGGATCGTGGCTATGCTGTGATATTTAGAAAGGGAAAGGATTTCCTTCATCACATAGCCTCAGGATAGGTGAAACAGATTGGAGTTTGGGTGAAGAACCTATACAAATTGAATGTAGAAGATTGCGTTTCTTTGAGCATAAAAGAAAACAAGATGTAGAGCTGAGATATCAGTGAGTTGTGGCATAGAATATTGGGTCACTTGCACGATGGAGCTTTGAAGATCATGCAACACATTTATACAATAATTCCCAAGGGTACACTAAAGCAGAGAGACACATGCAAAGGGTGTACATTGGGGAAGTACACCAAAGATTCCTTTCATGATAAAGAAATTCGAGCACAAGTGATCCTTGATTGAGTTCACTCAGAAGTGTTTGGATCATTATCGATAGCCTCCACGGCCAAGCATGAGTATTATCTAATATTTCTTGACAATGTTTCTCGTAAGTGTTGGATTTTATTCATGTCAAAGAAAGATTAGATGTTTGCTAAATTTTTTGAATTTAAATCACTTTTTGAGAAAGATAACTGACAGGAAATTTAAATCTCTCAGAAGCGATAATGGTGGATAATATATGTCAAATGAATTCAAAAAAATTTGTGCATCAAAAGGCATTCGATGGGAGTTAGTAGCACATCATAACCCATATCAGAATGAGTTGGTTGAAAGGAAGAATAGAAGTAGTGTGGGAGCATCATGGGAGATGTTACATGATCAGGGCCTACCTTTGCACTTGTGGGATGAAGCATGCAACACAATTGTTTATTTGCATAATAGAATCCCTCATCAAATTCTCGAGATGAGTACATCATAAGAATATTTTTCAAGTAAGAAACCAGATGTGGCACACTTCAGTATCTTTGGTTCATCAGTGTACTCTCATGTTACCAAAGATGCACAGAATAATCTAGAACCAACATCTGAGTTGGGCATTTTTGTGGGGTACACTGATACACCTCACAACTATCGGGTCTACCTTCCATCTAGCAGGATGACAATGGTTTGTAGAGATGTGAAGTTCAGTGAAGAGAAGGCCATGAGATGTTCCCTTGAGAGGGAGATTCAGTTACATGTAGATGAGGAGCTTTTAGCTCCAAAGGAGGAACCTGTGGATGATGTGGAGCAACCACATGTAGAGGAGCAAAGAGTGGAAGCACCCACTCATGAAAAGACTTCCAAAGATGGAAGGAATCATGCCAGAGAAGCTAAAAAATTGATGCATGATGGTAAAGAGAATGTGGGAGCATCCACATCACATCACAAAAAAGGGAGCTCACCATATCAGTATACTGGCTACATGGATCTAATGAGCGAGAGTATAGAGGTTGGGCCATCCTCATTCGAGGAAGAAGTGCAACAAACTGTATGGGTTGATGCCATGGTTGAGGAGTATGACTCCATTATTAGAAATAGTGTTTGGGAAGTGGTCCAAAGACCAACAGAAAAGTCATTGGGGAGTTCCAGATGGATTTACAAGGTAAAGCAAGAAACATATGGGAGTGTGGAGAAACACAAGGCCATATTTTTGGTTACATGGTTCTCTCAGGTGGAGGGAATTGATTACAATGAGACCTTTACTCCAGTAGCAAGGTACTCCTCAATTGGATGTATTCTACAAGTTCTAGTGTAGATGGGATTGAAAATATATCAGATGGATGTGAATACATCATTCCTCAACGATATGATTGGGGAAGAGGTGTATATTGAGCAGCTAGAAGGATTTGAGACCTTCAAAAGAAATTTTCATGTGTTTAGACTCAAGTGAGCATTGTATGGACTAAAACAAGAACCCCATGCTTGGTACACTAGAATTGTCAGCTATTTCACCGGGTTGGGCTTAACCAAAAGTGAAGCAAATGCAAACCTTTACCATTTTGTCGTTGAAGGTAAATTGTTGATTATTATTGTATGTTTATGATTTGATTCTTACAGGTGATGAGAAGTTGATAAAATGTTTCAAAGAGGATCTTACAAGAGAATTCAAGATGAAGGACCTGGGGCTCATGCTTTAATTTCTTGGTATGGAAGTATGGCAAGGAGATGAGGAAATATTTGTCTCTCAAGGAAGGTATGCCAATGAGATACTGAAGAAGTTCCACATGGGGAGAAACAAACCCATGGACACTCATCTAGCAAGTAACTGGAGGAAAGAAGATGCTACTTCAGGTGAAGTAGTGGAGGCTACTATTTATAGACAACTTGTCGGCTTACTTATGTATTTGGAGAACACACGACTGAACATGTGTTTTGCAGTTAACCAACTTAGTCAAGCCATAGTTAATCCAACCAAACTTTATTGTAAGGCAACCTAAACATGTGTTGAGATACCTTAGAGGCACCACTCAGTTTGGTCTTTGGTACAAACAGATAAAGGGAGTGAAGCTTCAAGGATTAACAGATGTAGATTGGGCAGGGATTCCATCTGACAGAAAGATCACATCAGGGGGAATCTTTAGTATTGGGTTGGTATTAGTTTCTTGGTACAGTAGGAATCATACATCACTTGCATTCAGTCTAGCAGAAGTAGAGTACATGGTTTCTAGTCAAGTAACTTGTGAGGCTATCTGGATGAGGGAGATCCTTGTTGGGTTATTTGGTCAGCAGATGGATCCTACAATGATTTACTGTGACCATCAGAGTTGTATCAAACTCTCTAAGAATCCAGTTTTTCATGATCAGTCCAAGCATATCAACATCAGGTATCACCATCTACGAGATTGTTTGCAGAGGAGAATCATGTTGCTGGAGTACATTACCACAGAGGAGAAAGATGCAGATATTTTGACAAAGGCATTGCCAAGATGAAAAATTGAGTTTCACAGAGGTAGGATTGGGGTAAGAGATAATCCATTTCTTGTTGAGAGGGAGTGTTGAAAAATGCAACAAGAAAAATCCCAATTTAATTTGTCCTTGAATTAAATTAGGAATTAAATTGTAATTCTAATTCTCATAGAAAGTTGTAATAGTTAACTAAGTTAATTTGACATAGTTGACTCAATTAATTCCCATTGTGAGTCTATCTAGAGTCATGTAGATTGGTTCTGTTGTGCCTTGCAAAACAACCCCCCATTTCATCCTTATTATTTTTCACAAGATCATTAAAATATGAAATGGGTCCCTTTCAAAATAAAATTGATGTCAATAAACCTTACTTTATAAATTCCAATAACTCAATGAAAAGCAATATCCCTTTAAAAATATTGGAATTAAAGTAAATATGTATGCATCAAGCAATCAAAAGGACAAGACCCGACCCGATATCGGCCATCGGCCATCGGCTATTTCCTTTGTGCATCCCTATTTGCGCCATCGGTCCAAGACCCGACCCGATATCGGCCATCGGCCATCGGCTATTTCCTTTGTGCATCCCTATTGCGCCATCGGTCAAAGTCCCGACCCGATATCGGCCATCGGCCATCGGCCATTTTCTTGTGCACCATTATCATATCTATCGATAAAGTCCCGACCCGATAAAGCCATCGGCGATATCGGTGATCGGCAGTTCTCTTTGTATATCAAATGATGCTCATACATGCTTCCTCGATCCGATATCGGTCATCGGTGATCGGTTGTTTCTCTTGCCAAACATTAATGCGCGCATGACCTTCCCCGATCCGATATCGGCAATCGGCGATCGGCATCGGTTGAAACATTGTTAAAACTATCAATCGCACCCCTCCCCGATCCGATAAGATAAGGCACAGTTCTCCAAGAAAAGCCGTTAGAATGATTGGAAAGCCGGAGTTAATGGTAATTAAAGCATAATCATTCCCGCTCAGCCACCGGTACGCCCCTTGCATTATTTGAAAGATCTTTAGGCGAATATTGCACCAGTAAGCATTTATAAGGTGGCAGATTGTATACGAACCCTTAATGAACCCATCCTTTCAAAATCTGCCCATAGATCGCATCCTTGCTGTTTAATAAAGGCCAAGTATATCGACGTTCTTCTTATTGTTTGCTCAATTGTGAGTTTTATTATTGTCTCAATATTACGCCAAAAAACCATTCTTCTGCGCAGATTACAGATTTGCCAAAGCAATTCAGGCATTATGGGAAAGAAGCAGAAGAAGGTTGGAGGCGCTGTTGAATCACAATCCATGCCACAACCAATCATGACCAGTAAGAAGGGATTGATATCAAACACAACCTGCGCAGGACTCGCTAAAACCACCTGGCAGGGAACTTATGATTTACTAGAGGCCGAAAAGCCCAAGCAGGTGGTAGAACAAGCTACCGCGGACTCCACCAAGAGCTCAGAGTGCACTCTCAAAGACTTGGCCGATTCTTTCCTACATAGGATAGCGGCAAGAGAACAAATGCTCCCCTACACTGATGCTATTAAATGGGCAATCGAGGAGATTTCTATCAAAGACAGAACCTTCATAGCAAAAGATGGAAGGATCTTTGGGTCCTTCAAGCCAGAGGATTTAAGGCAAATGTATCATTTGCCTAAGCCGGAGAAGGTTTACAACAAAGCATTCCTCGAGAAGTTCGCAAGTGAGAACGAAACTGAGTCCGAGCCAATCAAAGATTGGAGGTCGAATCCAGCTAAACACAAGCATGAAACCTCTGGTAAGTACTCAGTCGACTCCTTGTGTTCGCCCTATTGCTATGCTGCTATAATGATGTGTAGAA
Organism: Pinus taeda; assembly: GCA_000404065.3. Taxonomy (NCBI): domain Eukaryota; kingdom Viridiplantae; phylum Streptophyta; class Pinopsida; order Pinales; family Pinaceae; genus Pinus; species Pinus taeda. Next base: position 58,396 of record APFE030139590.1, read on the forward strand.
TGTGGGGTCTTCACGACTCCACCAATTTTACCATCGAAATGGTTCCCCTCATAGATGCGGCAGTTAACAGTTGCGTTATGGATTGGGCCACCATCCTTTCAGATAAGCTTGCCATAGCCATCCAGGAATATAGGAATAAGACCAGAGTTAGTGAAAGAATAATCCATCCTTTCTATTACAGTGCTTATATTCTGGATACTTTGTGTTTTAACTCTGAATTCCCCATTCTCGGCTGGAGATGGACCACACAGGACCCCTCTCCCATCCATATTTATCATCGAAAGATGTGGAAGTCGTCCCACAAAGCCCACTTGTATAGTATCTGCAATGGTTTTATGATTCCTATTTATTATGCCATCTTTAATAAGCCCATTTCAAGAATTTACTACTTAGCCTCTTTTGATCTGCCGTCGGTAGGAAGCTGGTTTGGTGAAGAACATTTTACATATGTTAGAGTTTTTGGTAGTAAAGCCAATCCCCACGTCCTTCCTTTTTATGTTCCTGATAAACTCCTAGCTCGAGAGATTGCCTACCAACTCTCAGCTGAAAGCGCCACATCGACTCTTAGAAATAAGCAGAAAAGAGGCTGGCCAACTTTTCCTCTCAGATGTGGGGTTTTCACCCTGCATGATTTAAAGCATGCAGAAAAAGAAGCCACGAAAATTCAAGCCCTGCATCTTCCTATACTCCCAAATAGAGCATATGACCCCAAGAAATATGCATACGCCGCTCTTGAACATGCCAAACTATCAACGTTTGAGCATAAAGAGGACCTTTTTGATGACATATTTACCTCAGCAGAATCAATTGGTCAGGCCAGAGAAATTGCTAAAACAAGGTATAATGACGAAGGGTTATTAGAATTTAACAGGCTCAGGCAGCAGAGGTTGCAAACTCTGCCCCTGGACTTAATAATACCAACCCAAGTGTCATCCTCAAGCGATCCTGGCAAACAGCGACAAGAAGAGTCCCCTGCTACAATTAAAACTAATGAGCGGGAGGAACAATTGAAGAAGAACTAAGAAGATAAGCTAAGAAAAGAACAGGCAGAGCATTCAGCTAAAGAAAAAGCAGAACGCTTAAGGAAACAAGAGGAAGACAGAGTCAGAAAAGAGCAGGCAGAGCTACAGCAGAAACAACAACAACAACAAGAGAAGGAAAGACAGGAACAGTTGCTTAAGGAATTGCAATCCAAGCAGAATACCCCCGATATTAATAAAGGTACCGACACAGACCCTGAGCTGCAAAAAGAATGGCAGCATTTTAGTACCATTATTGGCGGGACAAAAGATTCACAAAATATCGACAATCCGAGAAGCAGCGGCATACAAGCAGAAGGTACAACCACCGGCCCACCCAAAAGTATGAGTGTGGAAATTATTCCGAAAGGTCCTAGTGACCAAATAACCCTCCTGGTAGAAGACATTCCCCCACTAAATGTCTTCTATAGCCCTAAGCACAGAGCAGTAATAAAGAGATCACGAAAAAGGCAGAGGCTTGATCAATCTCCCCTTTTTCCTGACCAACCACTAACGGGCAATGTAGTCTGGAGAGAAAAATTTGACCCCTCTGATGACCTGACCAAATTATCACAATATGCGGGAGCCTATTCAGCTGCCACTATTGACAAAGCTTCAGAGGTGACAATTCTCTTAAAGACTAAGGACCAGGAGATTTTGAATCTCCAAACGGAATTAGCAGACATCAGACAGAGGATAATACAAGCAGAGCAGCAATCAGCGGGACACCAGCAAGAGGCAGCGCGCATCAACGAACAGCTAGCGGGACAACAGAAAATCAATGAGCAATTGATGCAACAGTGGCAAGAGGAGAAGCAGGCGATCACTCAGACATCTATCCAAAAGGAGAGCGAGCTAACAGAAGCATTGGAGCAGCTGAAGGTAGCAAATGAGCAATCTTTACAAGTTAAAGATGAATACATTGCTCAAATCACAGCACAGTTGGAAGCCATAAAGGGAGAAGCGCAAATAGAAGAATTTAAAAAAGAGGCAATGATAATTAATAAAGCGCTTATATCTCAAGCTAAACTCCTAGCACAATCCCTTTCTCAGGCAGAGCCACTCTGCGAATTGGCTACGACTGTTAATGATCAGGTGGAACAGATCAGAGTAGAATATAATCAAGCTGAGGGAGATATATCTGACTATCTTGAATGGCAAGATTCAAAGTCAGGAAAACAAGCCAATCCACCTCAAATATTAGAAGTCCACAAAAATATATTGTTTACAGAATGGCAGGGACAAATATTGAAGGCAGAAAGGGCAGCATCGAGATGTACATTAACCGCTGATAATCTGGCCAATCTGGTAAATGATACTTTATATCAGGCCAATATTACTTCCCAATGCACACCCGGAAAAATCACTACTGCATATACATTGGAACAAGCATGCTACCCCGAGTTAGAAAACAGAGCAAAATTGATTACCGTGGTCAAAACTTTAGACACGGATGCATATTGGCGATTTCTAATCAAGCCGCATAAACAAAGATCTGCTCTCAAATGCTTAACCGACGCCGTGCAATATATGATCCCCGAAATCCAGGACTCCACCTAT